>CM065698.1:48736926-48751926 GCA_017654935.2 Phymorhynchus buccinoides | reverse complement strand
TAACATCGTATCTTTCATATTTATAAAGAACAATCTTTAATATTGTCTCTAAAATGTTTTATAAGTGTTTTAAAACGAGTAGGTCAATGCATTTTCTAAAGCTAGGCTAGAATTTAGACTGTGTTTTCTCAAAATGACCGACGCTCACCCTACCAACTTTGAATGGTCATAACTCTGGAACGGGAAAAGAAACAAGAATGGTTCTTGTATCGTTAGAAAGAGAATTGTCTGAAGTTTTCAAATGTATACTTTTCTTAGAATGGTCAGTTTGACCCTTAATGTCCCTTTCGTGGTGCTGGGTCACATATGGTAACCGTAAAGTTTAGGCCCCATTCGCTTTCCTTGCGCATATCGGTTGCTCTACATACGGTAAATGAGTGGTGACATTAGGATGAGGCGTAAAGCGGGAATGTAGTTTAGTATTAGTATTAGGTACTTTATAGTCACAGAGGCGTCTCTGTGAAATTCGGGTTGCTCCCCACCTGGAGAGCGCGTCGCAGCCAGTGGTGCGGCACCCAATTAAAAAACAAATTTGCAATGCCACTTTTGTGTGACTGATGAGGAAGAAAAGGCGCGGGGAGGGGGTAAGGGTTGACCAAATGACAATCGTTTTTGCTGTCACTGAGGTTAGCGTGTGCTAAGTGCATGGGCACGCAGGACCTGGGTTTATCGTCTCATCCGAAAGACTCCACGTTCAGACTGTAAGGCCTAGTGCAGAGTGAGAGGAAAAATCCCCTGTACTCAGGTTCGAACTCGGGTTTACTTGACACAAGGCGAACGCGTTACCTCTGTGCCACTCTACACCATTATTTTTTTGAATTATTATGTTTTTAAAAATTTTGTTTCAAGTTTTCCTGAGGATGACACTCAGACTCATGCTATCTTTCGCTAGATTTTTCTCTCCTGATCCTCGACTCTGCTCATCCAGACTGCGGTGTAATCCCTCAAGGAGACCCTTTTCACCCTGACCCCAAAACAACCAACTACTCTTCAGTGGGTAAGCTTACCTGCCCATGTTGGCCTTTCTGGAAATGAGCAAGCGGGCCGCTTGTCATCGACATATCTGTACCAAGGAGAGGGTGGATTGCGCGCAGACTCCAGGGCTTCTTTTTCAAAAATTAATGTTCCATGAGCAGCGCTCCGGGCCAGTGGCTACCCGCCCTGGATATTAAACGCCCCATGGCCGAAACAAAAACAACCCACTGAAAGAAAGTCCACCACCGTCAGCATGCCGTATGTGAAAGGGACATCAGAACGCCTCTCACGAACTTTTAGCCACCATAGCGTTCAATTATTACATAAACCTGTAAACTCCCATCAGGTCACAGTTAACAAGAACAAGGACAAGACGGAAACAGAGAAGAAGAGCGGTGTTGTGAGGAGTGTAATGGGGACTATATTGGAGAGACTGGCAGGCCACTAAAAACTAGGCTAAAAGAACATACTTCCAGAGCTTCCTCTGCATTTTATGAACATTTAGCAACAACTACCCACCATACCAACAAGTTTCAAACCACCATCATCTCAACTGAGTCACAATTCACTAGAAGAAAGATCAAAGAAGCCATAGAGATAAGGGAAAGGAGGCCAAGTCTCAACAGAGACCTAGGGTATGACTTGCCCCCTATCTACAGTCCCCCCCTGAACAGTACTCACCCCACAAATGACAGCTCAGTGGACAACACCAACAGCTCCCACCACAGCCAGTCAGACAAGGTTGAAAACGACAAGCAGTAGCTTGTCGAAAATTACCAAAGGTATTTTTACCAGTCGCGACGCGAGACTGGTATTGTTTTTACTTGGTCCGTCCGTCCTTCCGTGTTCAAATTTGTCTGTTTGTTTGTCTGTCTGTGACAGCGATAACTCGCGAACGCTTGGATATATCAACATGACAATTTACAGGTGGATACTAGGGGTCAAATGCTCGGACTAGTTCGAATTTGGGCAAAATCGGGTTAGCGGTTCAGGGTTTGGGTTAAGAGTAGGGTTAGGGTTAGGGGTGCAAGCGTGTGTCGCGACTGGGTCAGTTCATGCAAGTATTCTAGTTTTATTTTATTTTTGTTTCTTTTTCTTGATTTAAATGACTCTGAGCAAGAACAACAAGAAATATGACTACCCCACAGTCGGAAAGCATCTTCACTCTAATAAAATTCTTATAAGAAACAAAAAACGATACGCTTCGGCTTCATACAGTCTCAAAAGAGCCGCCTTTTCGTGTGTGTCTTATTTCGTTTGTTTTCAAGGGAAGCAAAATCTGTGAGGATGGTTTGCGGTTTCAGGTCTGCACGACCGGCTGGGTCCGGCCCAGTCCCTGCTGCCCACAGAGGAGGACTTGGAGGGCGCCCTCAGCTCCCTGGTCCGCCTGCAGCACGTCTACCAGCTGAAGGTCACCGACATGTTCCGGGGCACCTATCTGGTATGCTGTGCTGCTGGTGTCAGGCTGCATACCCCCTTGCCCTCACCCCCCCCCCCCACCCGCAAGTCTCCCGGGGCGTGGGGACACTGGACACTTGTCAAATAAAGTGTTCCAGTGTCCAGCGTCTCCACACCCCGGGAGATTTGGCCCCTGTTGTATTCACCCCCTTGATTGGATAGAAAGTGCGAGGCTGGGATTCGAACTCCCGGTCACACACACACACACACACACACACACACACACACACACACACACACACACACACACACACACACACACACACACACACACACACACAGAGATACACACACACACACACACACACACACACACACACACACACACACACACACACACACACACACACACACACACACACACACACACACACACACACACACACACACACACACACACACACACACACACACACACACACACACACACACATTCACCGCCAGGTGGCAATTAAACCAGTAGGGGCTTAGCGCGTTATATTATTATTTGGGGGTAATGACTAAGAATATCACGCGCTAAGCTCCTACTAGTTTGATTACCCCCTGGAGGTGAAATGAGCGTCCTAAGTTGACCATTCATCATGATACAGCAATACAAAGTAAAAAATAACAAAGCTTGGTGAACATCTTAACTATGAGTAAATGAAGTAGTGAAGCTGAGAATAACGTCCCATTAGCCTTTGTCTCTTAAGGACGTGCCTTAAAGACTCACCAGGTCACGTGTCAAAACCACGGGTGTCACGTGTTTTCCCTCTCACAGCTGGTAAGAAATCTTGTTTTGACCAGGTTTGAGTCCCACACAAATATGCCCCAAAATTCAAACCAAAACATCAATTTAAAGAGCAGCCTCAATTTGAAGTTGGTGACATTTGTATGTGGGTCACAACTACCCAGAGAAAAACCCCAAGGGACTTAATCGTGGCGCGTCACTGGGTCTTTAAAGACCCACCAAATCACGTTTCAAAATTACGGTTTTCACGTGTATAGCTGGTAAGAAATCTTGTTTTGATCAGGTTTGAGTCCCATGCAAATACCAAGTCTGACTCCATACAAATGCCCCCAAATTCAAACCGAAACGTCACTTTAAAGAGCAGCCTCAATTTGAAGTTGGGGACATTTGTATGTGGGTCACAGCTACCCAGAAAAAAACCAAGGGACTTAATCAATCGTGGTGGGTCAGTGTGTCTTTAACCACCCTGCCACCCTTCCCCTAGGGCTATCAGGGCCCGGCCCTCAGCCCCCCGGACTCCTTCCTGCTGGGGCGGCGGGCCTTCATGGACGGCTACCTGCCCGAGTGTCTGCACTGGCTGCAGCTGTGTCTGCGGCTCCTGGAGGGGCAGGGGGGTCAGTTCCCGGCAGTGACCAGCGTGGTGGACACCGAGGTCTCCCCTCTGGTCACTGAGGCCATGGCGGCTGCGCTCATGGGCAGGGCTTCGCTCTATGTGAGTAAAGACAGTTTTGATTTGTGATGGTCCGTACGGACAGTGAAAAATGGCATGTTGGTAAAATATTTTGACACTTACCAACACTTTTCTGTCCCCAATAATTTCCCGTTCTTTCCTCACTTTTTTGGGTGTTGGTTTTACATACAAAGTCTTTTATCTACATCATTTGTTTGCTGTATTGATGATTGTCAAGCGCATGAACACTGTGTTTTCACCCTCTAATATAAAGCACCTGGCTCTTTTATATAGAGTACTAGTGATTTGTGTTTTTACATGTTTTAATCCAACGTGCCTCCCCTCTCCCTCCCCTTTTTTCATGTAACTAAATACGTTTTGAGTAAAACAGCCCAGTCCTGTTGTATGTCATTTCTTTCCTTCCCAATTTAGAACACTCCAAGGGCAAAATCTACAATAAAAAGCAAACAAGTGTAAAAACCAAGGACAAAAAAGGAAAACACAATTAGAGAAAAGAGCATTATACTCCTCACTGTGTGAAAAGGGGAAGAGGGTTAGAAACAGTTAGAGAAAAGAGCATTATACTCCTCACTGTGTGAAAAGGGGAAGAGGGTTAGAGACACAGACAGACAAGGTAGGAGAAAGGAAAATGAAACAGTTAAAGAACCGAAAGAACCATGGGTAAAGACCGAACCATGACTCGTATTGACCATAGAGCATCGATCAGTACTGAACATTTCAAATGCACAAGGAACAGTGAGACACTTTAAAGGGCCACCCTGACGGATGAGGTTTTGCAAAAAGCACGTCGAGATCACCAGAAAGACAGCCTTTTCAAGGATCGGAACACTCTCTTTGCTCTGGTTTCCTAGAAATCAAACAGTCAAAAACAGCGATTCCTCCTTGGCGGAGATGCCGGGGAGAGTAGCCATTTTGGGTGGAGTGGGTGGAGTTCACTCATTGTGATTGAATCTTTTTCTTTTTTGTAGTGCAGTAAAAAAACACCGAACTATTTCCTTTGTTGTGAGCGAAACGCCTTTAGATAAACTGAATACACATTTTTTTTAAAGGCTTGTATTGCGTAAATTTCGTGCAAACTCGGGCGGCCATTAGAAGAGAGAAGGCACATGAAATAATTTGACTTCCAGCACCTCCCCCAAGGGGGAATCACCGATTTTTATGAAACCAGAGCAAAGTGAGTGTTGCGATCTCTGTAAAGGGTGTTTTCCTGATGATCTCGACGTCTTTCTTGCAACAACTCATCCGTCAGGGTGCCCCTTTAAAGGCGTAAGCACAACATGCAAAACGTGTGACGTTTAAGGGCAGACTTTGGTGCAACCTGTTTGACAACCGACATGATTCTTTTTATGAGTGTGGATGCGATACAGGCACCCAGCAGTCGCACCAAGTACACCCTCCCTTTTTCTTTGAAAAAGAAATCCAGTTATGATGCACACAAAAAAAGAGTTGTCATTTGTGCCAGATGGTATGCAACAGCCTGTGAACTTTGTGAGTCCAGTCTGTCGAGTGTACGCGTGTCAGTGTGGGTGTTGCTCACAAACATGTATTTGACCTGAATAAATTGTTTTACGTCATCGTAATGTACCAATCACAGTACTGACCAGTCTGATCGATCATCATCATCGTGATGTACCAATCATAGTACTGACCAGTCTGATCGATCATCATCATCGTCATGTACCAATCACAGTACTGAACATATGATCGATCATCATCATCATCGTGATGTACCAAGCACAGTACTGGCCAGTCTGATCGATAATCATCATCATGATGTACCAATGACAGTACTGACCAGTCTGATCCATCATCATCATGATGTACCAATCACAGTACTGAACAGTCTGATCGATCATCATCATCATGATGTACCAATGACAGTACTGACCAGTCTGATCGATCATCATCGTGATGTACCAATCACAGTACTGACGTCATGTACCAATCACAGCACTGATCCAGTCTGATCGATCATCATCATCGTGATGTACCTATCACAGTACTGAGCAGTCTGATCGATCATCATCGTGACGTACCGATCACAGTACTGAGCAGTCTGATCCATCATCATCATCGTGATGTACCACAATCACAGTACTGAGCAGTCTGATCGATCATCATCGTGATGTACCCATCACAGTACTGACAAGTCTGATCCATCATCATCATGATGTACCAATCACAGTACTGAGCAGTCTGATCGATCGTCATCATCATGATGTACCAATGACAGTACTGACCAATCTGATCGATCATCATCATCGTGATGTACCAATCACAGTACTGACCAGTCTGATCGATCATCATCATCATCGTGATGTACCAAGCACAGTACTGAGCAGTCTGATCGATCACCATCATGATGTACCAATCACAGTACTGACCAGTCTGATCGATCATCATCATCATCGTGATGTACCAAGCACAGTACTGACCAGTCTGATCGATCATCATCATCATCATGATGTACCAATCACAGTACTGACCAGTCTGATCGATCATCATCATCGTGATGTACCAATCACAGTACTGACCAGTCTGATCGATCATCATCATCGTGATGTACCAAGCACAGTACTGACCAGTCTGATCGATCATCATCATCATCATGATGTACCAATCACAGTACTGACCAGTCTGATCGATCATCATCATCATCGTGATGTACCAATCACAGTACTGACCAGTCTGATCGATCATCATCGTGATGTACCAATCACAGTACTGACCAGTCTGATCGATCATCATCATCGTCATGTACCAATCACAGTACTGACCAATCACAGTCTGATCGATCATCATCATCATCGTACTGATGTACCAATCACAGTACTGACCAGTCTGATCGATCATCATCATCGTGATGTACCAATGACAGTACTGACCAGTCTGATCGATCATCATCATCGTGATGTACCAATCACAGTACTGACCAGTCTGATCGATCATCATCATCGTGATGTACCAATCACAGTACTGAGCAGTCTGATCGATCATCATCGTGATGTACCAAGCACAGTACTGACCAGTCTGATCGATCATCATCATCATCGTGATGTACCAATCACAGTACTGACCAGTCTGATCGATCATCATCGTGATGTACCCATCACAGTACTTACCAGTCTGATCCATCATCATCATCCTGATGTACCAAGCACAGTACTGACCAGTCTGATCGATCATCATCGTCATCGTGATGTACCAATCACAGTACTGACAAGTCTGATCGATCATCATCATCGTGATGTACCAATCACAGTACTGAGCAGTCTGATCGATCATCATCGTGATGTACCCATCACAGTACTCATCATCATCGTGATGTACCAGTCTGATCCATCATCATCATCCTGATGTACCAACCACAGTACTGACCAGTCTGATCGATCATCATCATCGTGATGTACCAATCACAGTACTGAGCAGTCTGATCGATCATCATCATCGTGATGTACCAATCACAGTACTGACCAGTCTGATCGATCATCATCATCGTGATGTACCAATGACAGTACTGAGCAGTCTGATCGATCATCATCGTCATGTACCAATCACAGCACTGAACAGTCTGATCGATCATCATCGTGATGTTCCAATCACAGTACTGACCAGTCTGATCGATCATCATCATCGTGATGTACCAATGACAGTACTGAGCAGTCTGATCGATCATCATCGTCATGTACCAATCACAGCACTGACCAGTCTGATCGATCATCATCATCGTGATGTACCAATGACAGTACTGACCAGTCTGATCGATCATCATCGTCATGTACCAATCACAGCACTGAACAGTCTGATCGATCATCATCGTCATGTACCAATCACAGTACTGACCAGTCTGATCGACTGTGTCTGCATGCCTGCTTAGATTGCATTATACTTGCTGATAATTATGCACGCACGCGTGCGTGTGTTTGTGTTTGTGTGTGTGTGTGTGTGTGTGTGTGTGTGTGTGTGTGTGTGTGTGCGTGTGTGTGCGTGTGTGCGTGCGTGCGTATGCGCGCGCGCGCGCGCGTAAGTGTGTGTATATGTGTGTGTGTGTCTGTCTGTGTTTTCCAGATGATGGATCGGGGGAAAGCTCAGGAGATGTACCAACTGGCCAATTCACGTGGTAAAGTCTTTTTCTTTTCTAACGCTGAGAAAATGTATTACATGGTGGTTCATATAATCATCTCCCTTGCACAAGAACCATATTATTTTTACAGTGTTGCAGTAATGTATACATTGATAAAATATGTCTTATAATGTTGCAAACAAGACACACAGTGTTACATTGTTGTGTTAATACATGTTGCAGGCAAATGATAAAGCATTGCAATATTGTGTGACTATAATTATGTTGCAAACAAAAGTGTTGCAGTGTTGAGTTAGTGTATGTTTTGCGATGACATGATGTTGCGGACAAAACAAGCAGTGTTGTCATATTACTGTATATGTCGTGCTAAGATATTTTTGTCGACAAAGTGTTGAGCCTTACATTGTTGCGTTCATATGGCTGACTGGCTGGCTGGCTGGCTGATTCCTGGGATCCGAGGAACAGTGGGAAAGTCTCTGGCGACATAGAGTCCAATCCTGGACCTGCACATTTTCGGACATGATGTGCACAGGAATCTCTGGGTCGAGGGTCTCTGAGGAGTTGATGCCTTTCTTCTGCTCTGTTTGCCCTCTGCGGCCTCTGTGTTAATATGATGAAAGTCTGTTTAACGTCCTCCGGCCTGGAACAGGCACGTATGGGACATTAATAATTATAAAGACAGTGGGACGATCCTGGAAGTACTGCAATTCCAGGGAAGTCCCCATGTTTTGAAGCATCAAGATAATTGTTTGCTGTGTTGTTAACATACTGTTGTGGAAATTGCGAGAAGTGTGGCAGAGTCGGTTACATGTATGGGTTTTTGTGTGTGTGTGTGTGTATTGCTAAGTGGTGTTACAGTATTGCTAAGTGGTGTTAATGACAACGGGCCTGGGATGATGTTCCAGACCCACAGGCGGGTGGACGTGCTCCAACTAAGGAAAGAGTTGGAGGGTCAGCTGATCACCTATCAGCACAGTGGTCAGCCCTGGGACTACAACATGACCACTCTGTGTCTCAGACCCAAGCACCAGACAGTGGTCAGTATCTATGCATGCACAAAATAAGGACTATGTTTAACTGTCTGCGTGTTTGTCCCAAAACTGGCGATTGAGTAAATGTTTGCATTAGAAAACTACTGGCTGCAGACATGTATGATGATATAATAATAGTTGTGATCAGCATGATCTGTAAAAACGCAGTGGGAGATATTTTCAAGGAGCCAATCTAAAGGGAGCGTGAGAGTCAAGCTGCGCTCCAAGACCACTTAGCTGTGTTTGGAAACCATTGGACTCATTGGTTCTGTCATTACCTCCTAGTCTGACATTTACACACACATCCTTACACATCCACCCACACCCACACCCACACATGCACGCATGCACACACATCCATGCACACATGCACTCACACACACTCACACACATACACACTCTTACGCACACACACATACACATACATACACACACATACACAAACACACATGCACGCATGCATGCACACACACACACACACACACGCACATACACACACACGCACGCACGCACGCACGTACACACACACACACACACACTCTCTCTTACACATACACGCATACACATACACTTCTTATTGTATTGTGGAATATTAGCAAATGAACGGGTAGTCCATGCTGCAAACGAGGCAGCTCAAAATATTAACGACACAGTGTCAATTAATGTTCCTTTAGATCTGACAGAATGTTTCTCAATTATAAACAAAACATCTCATGAAAATATCAAAACTGAATTGATGACCCCAGACGTTCAATATCATAATAACTGTATTAAATCTAATGATAGAGACAATGAGAAAATATCACACAAACACGTTACTTTGTCGTCCAGGGAGATTGAATGTCTAATCCATAGACTTCGTTTGAATTCATTTAAAACAAAATATTGTATTAATGTTAAATGTATGTGTGGTGAATCCCTGAGTGTCAGTCATTTACTTATTCATTGTCCAAAAGTAAGATAACTTTTCTAAAATTCGGGTATTGATGGTTTTGCTGATGGATCGACACCATTGTCTCTATCCAGCATTCTAAACAATTATTCTGTTCTTGATTCAGTGTGTAAATGTTTATTAAGTAGTTCACTTACTATTTATCTTTAACATTGTTCATTGTTCGGTTATATTCTTTAAATGTAAATTTAACTTATTTAATGGAGGGGGGGGGGGGGGGTATGATTTAGGTCTACATCACTATCCTATAACACACACTCACAGGTACACCCACTCACACTCACAACACCAGAATCACGCTACACTGTAATATTGTCTGAATCACTTTTAGTGGAAGGACGTTCAATTGAAGAACAACAACACACATTCATTCTCTCTACCACGAGCAAAACCCAGTAAAATATTCTCTCATTTGAAAAAAGAGAACATGTAGAGAAAAGGATCCCTTTCTAAATGAATGTGTGTGCTTTGTTTTCAGGCAAACCTTTTACCGTTTCACGCGTGTCGTTACAAACGGGCCCTTGGCCTGTCCTATCTGACGTTGTGCTTTGTTTTCAGGCAAACCTTTTACCGTTTCACGCGTGTCGTTACAAACGGGCCCTTGGCCTGTCCTATCTGACGTCGTGCTTTGTTTTCAGGCAAACCTTTTACCGTTTCACGTGTGTCGTTACAAACGGGCCCTTGGCCTGTCCTATCTGACGTTGTGCTTTGTTTTCAGGCAAACCTTTTACCGTTTCACGCGTGTCGTTACAAACGGGCCCTTGGCCTGTCCTATCTGACGTCGTGCTTTGTTTTCAGGCAAACCTTTTACCGTTTCACGTGTGTCGTTACAAACGGGCCCTTGGCCTGTCCTATCTGACGTTGTGCTTTGTTTTCAGGCAAACCTTTTACCGTTTCACGCGTGTCGTTACAAACGGGCCCTTGGCCTGTCCTATCTGACGTCGTGCTTTGTTTTCAGGCAAACCTTTTACCGTTTCACGCGTGTCGTTACAAACGGGCCCTTGGCCTGTCCTATCTGACGTCGTGCTTTGTTTTCAGGCAAACCTTTTACCGTTTCACGTGTGTCGTTACAAACGGGCCCTTGGCCTGTCCTATCTGACGTTGTGCTTTGTTTTCAGGCAAAACTTTTACCGTTTCACGCGTGTCGTTACAAACGGGCCCTTGGCCTGTCCTATCTGACGTACAAAGAGGAAATCCTGTCCGTACAACCTTATGCCTCTCTCTTCCATGACTTCATCCGAAATGACGAAAGCCAATCCATAAAGAACTACATCAAAGGAAAGGTATTGGGTATAAGGTCTGTGTTTGTGTTTGTGGTATTTAGTACTTTATAGTCACAGAGGAGTCTCTTTTACTTACATGCGAATTTTGTGTGACTGATGAGGAAGGAAGGGTGGGTGGGTTACATTTTGACCAAATGATAACTTTTTCGTTGCCACTGGGTTTAACGTGTGCTAAGTGCAAGGACTCACGAGACATCGGTTTATTGTCTCCTCCGAAAGACTCCACGTTCAGACCGTAAGGCCTAGTGCAGAGTGAGAGGAAAAATCCCCTCTGTGTGTGTGTGTGTGTGTGTGTGTGTGTGTGTGTGTGTGTGTGTGTGTGTGTGTGTGTGTGTGTGTGTGTGTGAGAGAGAGAGAGAGAGAGAGAGAGAGAGAGAGAGAGAGAGAGAGAGAGAGAGAGAGAGAGAGAGAGAGAGAGATTTTGCATGATGCTTCACTCCTTAATGTCTCTGTACACGTGGACATTTTTCACTATTTCCCCATAGCAACACAGCCATACACAAGTCATATTATGACTGGACTACCACTGTGTTGACGTGGGGAAAGAGTGAAAAGTGTTCACGTGTACAGAGACCGTAACAGATGAAACAAATATAACCGTGTTGTCCTTGACCTTGAAGTTGAAGTTTGACCTTGAAAACGGGTTTTTTCTTCTTGTGGCCATCTATTTCACATTATTAGATATGCGATGTCCAAACTTGCAATGTAAGTACATAGTGTAGAATATTGAGCACCGATCAAGGTCAAGACCAAGGTCAAAACCGTAGACACGTGACACCATTGGTCTCAAGTTCTCAATACACGATAACATTTTTCACTCTATCTCTATATTACTTGCATATCGCTGTGTTGCCATTGGGAAAGAGCGATAAAGGGAGGTGGCAGAGTGGTTAAGACGTTCGCCTGCCGATTTCAATGCGTGTCTGCAGCGTGAGTGACCCGGGTTCGAATCCCGTGGTCTCGCCCTTTCTTTCTAGTTCGAACAGATTTCTAGGAACATCGAACTGAACGTCGAGTCCTTCGGATGGGGACTTAAAGCTAGTCTGACCCGTGCGTTTTACGCACGTAAAAATCCCACGTCAGTTGAAAAGCGGTAAGAGCAGGGAGAAATCTCGATGCCTGGTATGACCAAATTGATAGCTAGTTTTCCCAAGTCTGCCCCCCCCCCCCCCCCCTACTCACCCTGTTCCCCGCCCCCCCCCCCCCCCCCCCCCCCCCCCCGCCCCATTGCTTAAAAAAAAAATAAAAAAAAAAAATGGATCGGCGCTGCGCTTGCGACGACGCGTTCTTCGGGGGAGAGCAGCCCGAATTTGACTAGAATATACCACGTATACCCAAAATGTTAACCAGTACTGAGACCATTAGCCATATCATTCTATTTATTTCATTTTTGCTGATACAGACCCAAACATTGGCCTTTTTGTAGATTGGGTCAAGGTCATTTTGTGAAGCAAATCACATATGTGCGTGACCTTGCTTGACCTTAGCCAGATAGGCACGCGAGGGGACTTGGAACCCGCTCGAGTTTATCCTTGTTTTACACTGTATTTCTCTGACATCGTGGCCAATAGGAAGTGTTCGGAAATAATTAAGGGCAGTAATTTCATGGTGTGTGGGAGTGATCTTGCCTAATTCAATCGGTCAAACTGGGGACGTCACTCTACCTTCAGCTCTCGTAGCCTATCGACTCGTGTGTTTGAGCAGACATACAGCACTTAGAACACCGTGGGTCATTCTAAAATTGCATGTCATTTATATTTTTACGTCACATTTTGCAAGTTTTATCAGTTTGTGGCTACTGGCCACCCCTAATTTTTTATTAAAAAAATGTTTGCAAGTCGCTTACTCGCATCCTGCGGTTTGAAGCTTCGACGCCATTGTTGCATTGTTGCTATGGTGTTTGACCGAGTAATGGAGGTAAACAACTCTAATTTTCACGAAGTGCTCTCCCGAAAATCGTCTATTGTTGTAAGTTGTTTTTGTTGTACAGATGTCTCGGGGCATGGTTGGGGAGGGCACGGACGGCAAGAAAGACCGCCTTCGAACCAGCGACCTGTAAGTCAACATCCGAATTGTGCATGCTTACTATGTTTGTCTGTCTGTCTGTCTCTATATCTGTCTGTCTGTGTCTGTGTCTGTCCGTCTCTCCCTCTCTCTGTCTCTGTCTATGTCTGCCTTTCTCTCTCTCTCTCTCTCTCTCTCTCTCTCTCTCTCTCTCTCTCTCTCTCTCTCTCTCTCTCTCTCTCTCTCTCTCTCTCTCTCTCTGTCTCTCTTTGTTTCTCTGTCTATGTTTGTGTGTCCGTCTCTATCTTTATCTGTCTTGCTTCTCTCTGTCTCTGTCTCTCTCTCTCTCTCTCTCTCTCTCTCTCTCTCTCTCTCTCTCTCTCTCTCTCTCTCTCTCTCTCTCTCTCTCTCTCTCTCTCTCTCTCTCTCTCTCTCTCTCTCTCTCTACACACACACACACAATCTGCAAACGCATGGATAAAGACACATAATTATGCACTCGCAAAGATGTGGGCATACACACAACAGCAACAACTATAGCGAGCCACACACACACACACACACACACACACACACACACACACACACACACACACACACACACACACACACACACACACACACACACACACACACACACACACACACACACACACACACACACACACACACACACACACACACACACACACACACACACACACACACACACACACACACACACACACACACACACACACACACACACACACACACACACACACACACACACACGCGCACACACACAAAATGACGTGTTTTTTTAGGGGATTGATCTCTGACAAGAATCTTACTACGACAGCCCTTGTATCTCTCTCAGAGCGTGAAGCTGGTGACAATAGAATACAATACATTATAATACGATGCAATACGACGCAATACAGTACAATACAATATTGTGTAATACAATACTATGCAATACATTGTAATGCAAAACAACACAACACAACACAGCACAGCACACTACAATACCATATCATACAATACATGACAATACAACACAACACAACACAGCACAGCACACACAACACAATACCATATCATACAATACATGACAATACAACACAACACACACAGCACACACAGCACACACAGCACAGCACAGCACAGCACAGCACAGCACAGCACAGCACAGCACAATACAACACAACACAGCACAGCACAGCACACTACAATACCATATCATACAATACATGACAATACAACACAACACACACAACAACACAACACTACAATACCACAGCACAGCACAACACAACACAGCACAGCACACTACAATACCATATCATATAATACATATCACAATACAACACAACACAACACAACACAGCACAGCACACTACAATACCATATCATACAATACATGACAATACAACACAACACAACACAGCACAGCACAGCACACTACAATACCATATCATACAATACAATACAACACAACACAACACACAACACAGCACAGCACAGCACACTACAATACCATATCATACAATACATGACAATACAACACAACACAACACAACACACCACAGCACAGCACAGCATAGCACAGCACACTACAATACCATATCATACAATACACCATATCACAATACAACACAACACAACACAACACAATACACAGCACAGCACAGCACACACTACAATACCATATCATATAGCAATACATGACAATACAACACAACACAACACAACACAGCACAGCACACTACAATACCATATCATACAATACAATACAATACAACACAACACA
>CM065698.1:48721926-48724426 GCA_017654935.2 Phymorhynchus buccinoides | reverse complement strand
CCTATTTGTACACACCTGAAGTCTTGTGTTTCTTTTTAAAGAGCGTTTTTGTATATCTAATGGAGAGTCTTCTTTCCAGTATGTATCTCCTACTCGGTACAACACAACAGTTACAGTAATCTCTGCAACAAATGATTTTCTTTCTTTTGTTCCTTACCGATGTATCTGACTGCTTTGATCGCCATGACTTGAAGGCTCACGTCAAAATCAAGTATCCTGCTAACTTTAACCCTCTAACATCTTATGTTTTTTTTGAGAAAATGACAACGTTAAAGTTTCAGTGGAGAGTGAGAGTCTTCTTTAGTTTGAAGAGTGTGACTGAGTCAAGGTTAAAGGTTGCACAACAGTAATCTCTGCAACAAATGATTATCTTTATTTTGTTCTTTATCAATGTATCTGACTGCTTTGATCGTCGTGACTTGAAGACTCACGTCAAAATCAAGTATCCTGCTAACTTTAACCCTCTAACGCCTTTTATGTTTAGAGAAAATGACAACGTTAAGGTTAAAGGTCGGGGCCACGGACGCAACACACACACACACACACACACACACACACACACACACACACACACACACACACACACACACACACACACACACACACACACACACACACAACCGAACATGTACGATACTATAGACTCACTTTGTTTTAAAAAACGACGTGAGCCAAAAAACATTCAAAGATAACAAATTGGCATTGCCACGAGTTCAATTATGAAGCGAACATACACTAAAAGCATCGATGACACACATCAACAACGCCACGAGTGAGAGAGAGAGAGAGAGAGAGAGAGAGAGAGAGAGAGAGAGAGAGAGAGAGAGAGAGAGAGAGAGAGAGAGAGAGAGAGAGAGGAGAGAGAGAGAGAGAGAGAGAGAGAGAGAGAGAGAGAGAGAGAGAGAGAGAGAGAGAGAGAGAGAGATTAACTAAATCTCAGGTCTTACAAACGTAACCCCAGATTTTGTCCTCCAAAATCGATCTCTCTGGGACTACGTTTAATGAGGTTAGCCATTTGGGGGGACTCAAATAACAGGGATCAAAATTGGGACATTGAAGAAAAACCGTTACCAATTGTTATTACAATCGGTTCAGTGTCTTTGACCGTATGCATTGTCATAAAAAAGGATTGATCTCTTTGGGAGAATGTCTGTACGCTTTGCACTGTGGGTGAATTGAGACAATATAATCTTTGTTGGACCATGGGAAGAAATTCCATCTATTTTCATTACGATCGTATCAGAATCTTGAGTGAGTGTGTTTTCGTCAATTATCGAAATCGTTGGAAATTCGGTTGCATGGCTTGTTGTTTGGGTGAGTTGAAATAATGTGCATCATTGTCCGGACATTGGGATCCATTCCGCCAATTTCGATTACGATTGATTGAGTAGTTTGAGATGTGGTTGAGGGAACGCATTTGTTTTCGTGTAAAAATCAACTCACTAAGCGTTCATGTATTCAGATGCTTATATCGTTTATTATTTGGGTAATTTGACATCTTGCATATTATCGTTGTTGGGACTATGGTGGATAATTATACTAATATTCATAATGATCGGCTGTGTATATAAGAGAATAAGAGACATCGTTATCGCAAAAAGACAAAAACAGACAACAATTAAAACAAACAAAAACAGTTACGCTTGAAGTACATTAGTATGACCTGCCATTTAGCTAATCTGAGCATCATTGTGGAGACATGGTCAATAATTGCTAAGATGATTACAGTAGTTTAGGCTGAGACGATTGGAGCACACATTTTGTTGATACTGTAGCATAACAGTATAACATTTGTCATGTTTTTAACTTGTGCTTACGCAATAAGATATGTGACCCCGCACCACGAAAGGGACATCAAGTGTCAAACTCACCATTCTGAGAAAATTACACATTTGAACACTTCAAACACTTCTCTTTCTAATGATACAAGAGCCATTCTTGTATCTTTTTCCGTTCCCGATTTATGAGCAATTAAAGTTAGTAGGGTGAGCGTCGGCCATTTTGAGAAAACACAGTCTAAAGTCTAGCCTAGCTGAAGAAATTGCATTGACCTACTCGTTTTAAAACACTTATAAGACCACGTAGAGCCCATAGTAAACATTATAGTTTATAAATATGAACGTAAAGATGTTAGAGAACACAAAAACACCCATATATCAAAATTGACCAAAAATTATATTTTTGACTTTGCAAGCCTGTTGTGAGAAACTAGCCCAGCGACTTAATGTCCCTTTCGTGGTGCTGGGTCGCATGTTTTCACTTTCTTCTTTCTATTTTTTTAGAATATCAAAATCACGTGGTTTTTTTGTTTATCTGCTCTAAGCAAATAAAGTGATGGTCAAAAATAAAATCAGTATTGTAAACGAATGTCAAGTTTTGAGTGATGTTGTGTGTTCTTAGCTTATTAAGTCATGTTTTTAAGATTTTTGTGTGTTAAAAACATACCAAATGTCATGTAGTACATCACATACTGCGAGGAAAGAATTATCTTCACAACGTG
>CM065698.1:48711926-48714426 GCA_017654935.2 Phymorhynchus buccinoides | reverse complement strand
CCTAATAATAGTACATTTATATAGCGCTTTGCCTCAAATGAGCCCAAAGCGTTATAAGATTTTGTTTTTAATCCCGAGAATAAGAAAAGAAGAATCTGATTTAGAAAACAGACATTCAAACTTTATCGTATTAACATAATTATATAGCCAGGATCAAACAGACAAACACCACTGAAACTATCGCGTTAAGGCGCTATGTCAACAGCCACGCGGCACATTTGCACCTTATAAATGGCGCATTTTATGCTCCAGTGAAGTTTATGTATGTTAACACGATAACGTTTGAATGGAAGGACCTTTGACCAATGACCTTCATTTTCGAACTTAGCCTAGAAATCCTAACTATTAGTATGTATGCACATGCGAAATGGGAGTCTCATAGGTCCCTCCATTCAAATGTTATCGTGTTGACATACATAAACTTTACATACATAGCCAGGAACAAACAGACAAACTGAAAACATTATCAGCCTTGTAAACATAATCGCCTGTAGAGAAGTAGGTAAATATGAGCCTTTAATACAAGTTCAAGTATACTTTAATATCTCCAAAAGAGAAATTCATGTTAGGTGCAACAACATGACAGAGATACAACATAACTGATAGAACATTAATCAAACGTACAGGAAGACTAACATCAAATGCGTTTTTTTCATGGAGTTTTCGCGATTTAAAAATAATAAAATTTGGGGTTTGCGGCTTAAATAAGGGTGCGGTTTGTAGATAGAAAAAAATCGGTATATAAATATTGAAATCACCGGCCAAATATGTTGCATTCCACGCATGGGTTTTTTTCCACTTTCTTCTTCTTCTTCTTCTTCTTCTTCTTCTTCTTCTAAGCCATTGTACCATCAGGGCACAAGCTGTTGCTCATATGTTGTCTCCTTGCCTTCGCCCTTCACTGATGACAATTTGAGCCGCACTGTTCTGACTGACTGGCGAGTCTATGAGGTAAGATTTCGATTTGGCATGCTTTGTGGAGGTTTATTTCTTGTTCGAAACAGGGTTTTTGTTTTTGTTTGTTCGTTTGTTGTTGTTATTTTGTAGATACTTTCTCATTGTTCGTCTTTTAGCAACATTAGCATAGGACCCAGTCCTACTCGAAGGGCTGCAAGAACGTTGTGATGGGTGAAGTTATCACCTAAGGAATGACAAGGGTTAAATGTTTTTAAAAAAATTATTTCATAAATCATTATGAGAAACAAACCACGGTATGAATGAATTTTCATGAAATTTATGGGAAATTGGGGCAATGTCATGTTATAAATCAACTCATTTAAATGTTAACTAGAGTTTGGTGCACATTGGGATTTTGTTCTTATCTTCTAAGTCTATACGTTCACAAATGCATGAGTGCATTACAATAAACCTTACTGCATTAGGGATTGAAACTTTGTAAGAGCTAGGCTAATATTCCAGCATAGCTTTGTAGAAGCTCGAATTGTATTTTTGGGTTAATGCGGTGCCAGTGATTTCTAACTCTCTGTTGACGTCGTGTTGTAAGCCTATTGTTGTCCTTTGCCGATCTACGATCGCAAAGGAGTCTAAATTCGTCGCGGTTTGTCTGTTTGGTGTTTGTTTGTTTGTTTCCTTTGTTGTTGTTTTTCTGTTGGTGCCAATGATATCTCCCGAACCGCTTGACAGAATCGCTTCACATTTTGTGTGGTGGTATGTCACCAAGAGCGGAAGGCATCCGCGCATAAATTATCGCAATCGTGACCTTGACCTTGTTGTTTTTGTTGTTGTTGCTGCTGTTTTTGTTGGCGTTGCTGTTGTTGTTGTTGTAGCTAGTTCTCATTTCGTCTTTCAAGCTGGAATGGCGTGGTAATGTAATAATTCCATAAATTAATTGATGTATCTGTCTAAAGATATCCGTGGTTCGGCCTACGTTTAAAATGAAACCAGAATAGAGCAGACCGTTGTAAGCATATTGCTGGTCATGCTCTTAAAGTTTGTTTTCATACTGAGGTTAAACTCGAACTAAATATTTATTTTTTTAAACAGCAGAGATACAAATTGAAGATGGTGTGACATAGCCTGACACAACATGACATAAACATTGAAAATAATAGTATAATAACCCTCTAGAAACATAGGACCTACACAAAAATGAGATACAACGGGAAGCTACTCGGGTCCGAGTGGTGGTAGAGGTAACGATGTTTTGGTGTGTGTGTGTGGGGGGGGGGGGGCTGTGCTTCTGCTGCTGTTGCCATTGTTGCTGCTGCTGTTGTAGTAACCATGGTCATGCTCATGCTCATCACCATCATCATTGTCTTTTCCCTATAATACATCAAACATTACTTTAATACAACACACGACATAATATAGTTTCTTTCATCATGCATCAAACATTACTTTAATACAACACAACACATATAATTTCCTTCATCATGCATCAAACATTACTTTAATACAACACACCGTAAATAGTTTCCTTCATCATACATCAAACATTACTTTAATACAGCACACCACATATAGTTTCCTTCATCATTCA
>CM065698.1:48659426-48706926 GCA_017654935.2 Phymorhynchus buccinoides | reverse complement strand
GACAATAAAGGAGTAAGCTACAAGCTTCTTTTTTTCTCCATCCTGTCGGATGAAAGCCTTGAGTGTGTGTGTGTGTGTGTGTGTGTGTGTGTGTGTGTGTGTGTGTGTGTGTGTGTGTGTGTGTGTGTGTGTGCGTGTGTGTGTGTGCGTGTGTGTGTGCGTGTGTGTGCATGTGTTTACGTCTCTCTCTCTCTTTCTCTCTCTCTCTCTCTCTCTCTCTCTCTCTCTCTCTCTCTCTCTCTCTCTCTTTCTTCTCTCTCTCCCTCCCCCCCCTCTCTCTCTCTCTCTCTCTCTCTCTCTCTCTCTCTCTCTCTCTCTCTCTCTCTCTCTCTCTCTCTCTCTCTCTCTCTCTCTCTCTCTCTCTCTCTCTCTCTCTCTCTCTCTCTCTCTCTCTCTCTCTCTCTCTCTCTCCCCCTCTCTCTCACTCTCTCTCTCGCCGTATTACTCGATTCGGGCATAATGATTATGGTGCTTACGTAAAAGAAATAAACGATTGAAGCTATAATATTATGCTATTAAAATGTTAGGGGAAAGTGGGGCAAACGCCAACCCGTGAGGAGAAAGGGAAGCGATCTAGCTCCTTATGCCCAACTGAGGTGTAGGGTATGGTATTAATGCGCTAAATAAGTTTTCTAAATAAAATGTAGGCCTACATGACTGAACAAAGTTAGGTAAAGACTAGGTGTATTTAGAAAAGTTAGGCCGGGTTCACATTAGACGCGTAAGTTCCGTACGGAAAACCCTAAATAAGTGGAAGAAAGAAGGATAAAAGTTTACGCACATAGGGGAAATTCGGACACGTGCGCAAATCGTTTCCCTTCTTTGTTTTGCTTATTCATGGATTGCGCACGGGTTTCCGCATGGAATATCCGCTTATGTGTGTACACGGCCTTAGGCTTACAGTGTGCTTGCCTACAGATGCCGCAAGAATGACAACATATAGGGGAAGACGGGGTAAAAAGCCCATGGGCGGGTAAGAAGCCCATGCCAATTATCTCATGAAATGAAGCAAATTTCAGTCACATTTTGCCGATGAGACAAGTGTTAATGTTTAGCATTCGTCTCATGGGCAAATTTGACTGAAATTTGCTTTATTTCATGAGATAATTGGCATGGGCTTCTTACCCGCCCATGGCCTTTTTACCCCGTCTTCACCTACGCGCGGACGACCATTAACCTAATCTAAAGACAACAAAATGTAGGCCTCTGCCGTTGAATGTGACCTTTTCCCTGCCTCCAGGTTTCTCTCTGAGCGATCCGAGGCTTTGCAGCAGTCTGGGACAGACGCAGAGCACCCCAACGGGGCCTACCTGCTCCTTCAGCTCTTCTGCAAACACTGGGTCCTCATTATCAACGCCCGCCCAGGTAATATTTATTATAGTGAGTTAAAGATCGCTGGGGGTTTTTCGACGACGTGTACTGCTACGGGAACGTGTAACTCATGCATGTTCCGTGAGTCACACGTGCGTGCCCGTAACAGTACATGTTGTTGAAAAACCAGCGATCTTTAACTCATTATAGCGCACGGAAGGAGAATACACCTTGCATTCTGAATCTGGATATGGTATGCTTACTACATGTCTCAGAGTGGCATAGAGGTAACGCGTTCTCCTCGTAGACAATAAACCCGAGTTCGAACCTGGGTACAGGGGATTTTTTCCCTTTCAATCTGCACTAGGTTTTGCGGGTCTGAACGAGGAGTCTTTCGGATGAGACGATAAACCGAAGTCCCGTGTGCCCATGCACTTAGCACACGTTAAAGCCAGTGGTAACGAAAACGTTGTCATTAGGTCAAAATTTACCCACCCCCCCATTTCCTTCCTCATCAGTCACACAAATATCGCATGCAAATTATAACAAAAATGGATGGTGCGCCTCTGGTTGCAACACGCTCTCTAGGTGGGAGCAACCTGGATTTCACAGAGACGCCTCTGTGATTATATAAAGTACCAACTACCAAAGCAAACACGAAACAATTCTGACGATAGGGTTGTTTGTATTCTTATTCTTCTTATTCTTCTTCGATCGCTCAGACAGTTTCCTGCCATATGAGCGCAGATGCATCATGCTGCTGTTGCACGCCTAACTAAGAAATAGTTAAGCCCAGCATGTCCGTCTTCGGCTGAAGAAAATCTTTGCAAGTGCTTCTTGATAAAAAAGGCAAGAGAATGTCCCAGATAAGCAAAGGGAAAAGGCAGAGTCAAAGAAGGTGACAGATTAGAAGAAGGTACAAGCACAGAACTTCCAGAAGGTGGGGGAACTATTTGCATGAAAGACACCTCCCCTTCTTGGTATCCCCACAGGGGTGTTTGTAGTCAACATTCTGCTTGTGCAGTGTTATGCCTATATCAATTCTTATCACATAGAATTGTTGCTTATTTGACTCATATTCATAAAAAGCTATTTTTTGTATTTTATGAAAAGTTTTCACCCTAGCCTTCAAGCCCTTGAGGGTTCTCAGATTGTAAGCATGCTTTTTCGGAATGTAAGTTAGTCTATAATTTTTTTTATTGTAGAACAATTCTTTTTTTGTGTTGCTTTGAGTTGTTAGTACTTCAACGGATTTGAAAGTGGGGTAAGTGAAGATGAGTGAAAATACTGCAAATAATAAACAGTCCATTGTAGATCAGGTACGGTGTTCACGAGAGCGTCTTAAACAGTAACGATTTACTAAAGGAGTTATGTAGAATATCATAAACAGCCAATCATATTGGTAGTTTCTGCTGATGTACACGTTACTACCAGTGAACTCCGTTTGAGGTACATTCGTGAATATTGTACCAGAAGTAATGGAAACGACGATAGAAACGTGTTGTAGCTGGAATCTCCCCGAAAGGATACCGGGGGGTCTTTCGTAAAAATAGTTCCCCCACCTTCTGGAAGTTCTGTGCTTGTAGCTTCCTCTAATCTGCCACTCTCCTTGACTCTGCCTTTTCCCTTTGCTTTCCATAATCTACTATCTTTCTGACTCATTGGCCCCATTCTCCTGCCTTTTTTCCAAAAAAAGTATTCCAAATAATTTGTCTCTCTTGAGCTCCTCTGAAATCGGAATGTGTCCGCTGTACGCTAGCGGGGAGACCAGTGAACACTGAAAACCGGACACATACGTACCTTACCCATTATGGCCATATGGCCTGGGAACGCAGAAGAAGAAGAAGAAGAAGAAGTAGCCGGAGTAGTGCTATCCTTCCAGGTCTTCGCGAAAGACTAGGGGCCGTTTCCCAAGCTACCTTACCCTCAGAGGAGGACTACCTGGGCGCCCTCAGCTCCCTGGTTCGCCTCCAGCACGTCTACCAGCTGGCGGTCACCGACATGTTCCGGGGCAGCTATCTGGGCTATCAGGGCCCTGCCCTCAGCCCCCCGGACTCCTTCCTGCTGGGGCGGCGGGCCTTCATGGACGGCTACCTGCCCGAGTGTCTGCACTGGCTGCAGCTGTGTCTGCGGCTCCTGGAGGATCAGGGGGGTCAGTTCCCAGCACTGACCAGCGTGGTGGACACTGAGGTCTCCCCGCTGGTCACTGTGGCCATGGCGGCTGCACTCATGGGCAGGGCTGCCCTCACTGTAAGTCTGCTTTTTTTGTTTATGCAAAGTTGTTCTTTTTGTCTGATTGGAAAGTCGTCATTCTGTGCCCCATCCGAAGGATAAGGAATAGTTTGTTTTTGGTCTGGTCTGTGAGTGTGTGTGTGTGTGTGTGTGTGTGTGTGTGTGTGTGTGTGTGTGTGTGTGTGTGTGTGTGTGTGTGTGTGTGTGTGTGTGTGTGTGTGTGTGTGTGTGTGTGTGTGTGTGTGTGTGTGTGTGTGTGTGTGTGTGTGTGTATGTATGTCTTACAGGTGCAACGAAAACCAATACGGCTTCTTTAGACTATCACTGGTGCACAGGCTGATGTCATATGATTTCGTGTCATCCATCCCACCAGCACACGATGGCCTGTTCCCACTGAATAATGCTGCACGTGTGAGATTAACATGTGCTCAAGCTCTTGTGCGATCGTACGTGCACAGGGCCTTGGGTTTAAATCTCATTCACATACTATTTGCCTGGTTCGTAGAAACGTTCTTTATAACAAACAATTAGGTAGCGCAGGTATAAACTTAAATTAACACAAGTACGTCTTCATTTGGAGACAGGTAAGACCACCAGGTTCCTTCTTTGACAGCTCCAAGGAGCGTTCACCATGATAAAATGTCATCAGCTCATTGTAGGCCTTCATGACCATTTGGACATTTTGACTGTCCCGGCTAGCTCAGGCAAACCGTATAGGTGCTTCTCCAAGTGTTTTGTCTTTTATGGGATTAAATTCAACAGAAAGAAGATCATTTAGCGGGTATCGCTTGGGGGTGTGACCCAACCAGAACGATTATTATCTTTCAACTTTGGAGTTAATATCAATTATATCATGTAACTTTCGCTTATAAAGGTAGCCATGGCTGTCCAAGCTAAGAAGGCTGAAGATGCAAACAACAATAATAAACAAATAAACAGAATATTATTGAATCAGTCACTGAAACCTCATCAGCCCAAGGAAAACACAAATAAGTTGGTGCAGACTTTATTCGGAAATCAAAATAAGTTTGATGGTGTACCATTCTCTCTGCTTGATGTCTTTGGCTTGACCTGTTAAAAAAAACCCCAAACATTTGCCACAAATAGATTAAATAGGATCTCTCTCTCTCTCTCTCTCTCTCTCTCTCTCTCTCTCTCTCTCTCTCTCTCTCTCTCTCTCTCTCTCTCTCTCTCTCTCTCTCTCTCTCTCTCTCTCTCTCTCTCTCTCTCCAACAAAGGCTACCACTAGGTTTGGACCCACTCGACCGTAGCATCACCGCATGTTGAAAAGATTGAGCTAAGTCGCTCATTCTGATTTTATTATGCAGGTAATCACGATTTGAAAGTGAACATTAAACTTGGATCAACCAGTAATATTGGTGGACATGAAGCACAGACAGAGGCGAGTTTTGTTGCACTTATTTGTTATATATTGTTGGCACATGTTAAGAATAGCCCCCTCCTCTGCCCCTTCCATTCATTCAGTTTCAATTTGGGTTAGGGTTTGGAACAAGGTTGGGGATAGGGTTAGGGTCAGGTAAGTGTCAATCTCATAACATACCATCAATTTGTGTGTGTGTGGATTAGACTGTTTCAAATTAGGATTATGGTTAAGAATAGGGTTTGTGATAGGCTTAAGGTCAGTTTAGTGTCAAACACACACACAAAAAGTTGATGACTAAGCTGACCCTAAACCTATCCGTAACCCTATCCCTACCCCCTATTCCTAACCCTAACCCTAGCCTAAAACCGTCTGAAATTAATTGAAGGGGCAGAGGAGGGGGCTATTCTTAACATTTGCCACATTGTTCTATGCAGCCCCAGGCCAGTAATGATGTTTGCCTCAGGCAGTGAGTGATACTCTCAAACTGAATTTTTCGTGATAAAGTCATTGCGGTGATATTCAACATTGCATTAGTCGTAATAGAGTGAGATTGTGTGCTTTTGTTATATACGTGCATGTGTGTTTCAGATGGCAGATCGAGAAAAGGCACAACAAATGTACCAGCTAGCGAGCCAACTGGGTATTGCTTGTTTCTGTTCTGTTTTACAACATTCACAAAGAGAGAGAGAGAGAGAGAGAGAGAGAGAGAGAGAGAGAGAGAGAGAGAGAGAGAGAGAGAGAGAGAGAGAGAGAGAGAGAGAGAGAGAGAGAGAGAGAGAGAGAGAGAGAGAGAGAGAGAGACTCACTTACACACTCACACTACACACACACACACACACACACACACACACACACACACACACACACACACACACACACACACACACACACACACACACACACACACACACACACACACACACACACATCACCACCACCTTTTACTTCTTCCAATGTTAGTAACAACTCAGACTCAGTACGGTAATCACGATGGCGTCTTAAACAGTTAACACAGGTAGTAACATGTAAATTAGGCTAAACAGCCAAAACGAATGTAAATTAGACTAAACAGCCAAAACGGTTAATTTACACATGCTACATGTGTTAAGTATTTAACACGCACTCATGATAACTGTACCAGAAGACTTGTCAAAGCCCCGTGCTTCTCCATCCCCAAACCCACCCCATGTAATTTATATAGACTCATACATTCCTCAAATGTTAAAGTAGCAAGCTATCATTTTGATTTGAAGTTTTAGGTTTCTTTGAAAGGTTAAAACAGCGAGTGCCTGTGTGTGTTTTATTGGATTTTTGTTCTTCTAAATTTACAATTCCAGACCCCAAAAACCCAGTTCCATTATAACCCATTTCGAGAGAAAACAAAAATCCTTCATTGTAATGAAGAAGAAAAACTAATCTCACTACACAAACCTCATCATCGTCTGATGATAAACCAATACTCATGAGTGAGTATTGCCATTGTAAAGCACTTCATTGAACCATTGTAAAGCACTTCATTGAGCCATTGTAAAGCACTTCATTGAGCCATTGTAAAGCACTTCATTGAGCCATTGCAAAGCACTTCATTGAGCCATTGTAAAGCACTTCATTGAGCCATTGTAAAGCACTTCATTGAGCCATTGTAAAGCACTTCATTGAGCCATTGTAAAGCACTTCATTGAGCCATTGTAAAGCACTTCATTGAGCCATTGTAAAGCACTTCATTGAGCCATTGTAAAGCACTTCATTGAGCCATTGTAAAGCACTTTGAGCCATTGTAAAGCACTTCATTGAGCCATTGTAAAGCACTTCATTGAGCCATTGTAAAGCACTTCATTGAGCCATTGTAAAGCACTTCATTGAGCCATTGTAAAGCACTTCATTGAGCCATTGTAAAGCACTTCTCAAAAGACATCCATTTTCGAGGAAGAGACAGGTGTCAGACAATTGAATTTCTTTAAACTGAAAACGGTGTTTGATATCATGGGGAGTGGAGATGAGGAGGCAATTTTTTCACAGTGGTTTACATGGAAACTGGGGTTTTTTCTCTAGAATTTCAAAAAACATCTGTGTGCTTGTGTGTGTGTGCTTGTGTGTGTGTGCTTGTGTGTGTGTTCGTGCGTGCCTGTAGGTGGGTGAGTATGTGCATGTTTTATTTAGTTCCCTTGAGTATGTGCATGTGCTTATGCACATAGGTGTCTTTCTATGTATATGTTACGCCCAATCCGTGAAATTGCCCATATCATGAAATAAGCAAACTTGCCCAGTTCGTGAAATAGCCAAATAAAAACTTGCTTTTTAGAAAAGCAATATGAATGAAAAACAGTGTTCGTTCATAAACACAGAGATAAAGAATTGGCTCAAAGGAATGATAAATAATACCTCAAGATTTACTCAAAAACCTAAAGATGAGTTTAAACTTCTTTTATTCAGACTTAAGTTGATGAAACGTTTGATACAACATGTGGCTCAGGCATGCCCCAGAGTATCATTTGGTAGAGTTGGGGGGTAGGATGGGGTGTGTGTGAACATACACAGCAGAAAAATGTGCTACTGTTGAATCAACCTTAATCAATACCTGTGTGAATGGGAATTGAAAAAAAGTGGTATACATTGTCCATTTCATGAAGTAGGCAATTTCACGGATTGGGCGTAACATATGCGTAGAAGAAATATATGAAACTTTTGCGATGACTTTTAACCTATGCATCCTACCCACACAGAACCCAAAGGGGGAGATGTGCTGCAGCTGAAGGCTGAACTGGCAGAAGAGGAAAGGCCCTACAGGGACAGCAGCAAGCACTGGGACCACAACATGACCAGGCTGTGCCTCAGACCGAAAGGCGTCACAGTGGTCACAATGTTCATTCTGTCTGTCTGTCTGTCTGTCTGTCTGTCTGTCTCTCTCTCTCTCTCTCTCTCTCTCTCTCTCTCTCTCTCTCTCTCTCTCTCTCTCTCTCTCTCTCTCTCTCTCTCTGTCTCTGTCTCTCTCTCTCTCTCTCTCTCTCTCTCTCTCTCTCTCTCTCTCTCTCTCTCTCTCTCTCTCTCTCTCTCTCTCTCTCTCTCTCTCTCTCTCTCAAGTTACGTTCTTTGAATATGCTGGAGTGAATCCTGTATCCATATATATATATATATATCAAATTCACGAAACTGTTTGATTAATTGTTTGTATGTATTTGTGCATGTGCATGTACTTTGAAATCAATGCTAATTAGCCCATTTTTGTGTTACCATTCCCAGTGACATGGGCCAATGGCCTATTCATTAAAAACGTTCAGTGTTCAGTGTTCAGTATTCTCTCTCTCTCTCCCCCCTTTTCTGTCTGTCTCTTTCTCTCTCTCTCTCTCTCTCTCTCTCTCTCTCTCTCTCTCTCTCTCTCTCTCTCTCTCTCTCACTCTCTCTCACTCTCTCACACACACACACACACACACACACACACACACACACACACACACACACACACACACACACACACACACACACACACACACACAGTGACAAACATACAGACAGATAGCGGACCGACCACTTTTTTGCATAGATTGAACCAGGGATATAATTATGCACTCTCATTTTTGGATCTCAATGAGTTCCTCCACGAGTGCCTCTCCAATATGCGACCCACAGCTGTGGGCTTAGACGCGCCCGCTTCTACTATTGTGGTATAATTACCTACGTGCGCTTCCGGTTATCTAATGGAACTTTTCTGAGACATTTTAGCAACCAAGCCTACTGATCCCAGTGCCGTGCATCGGTCTGTGACGACGAAGGCTAACAAAGCCATGAACTGATTGATACACACCAGCCACGAAGCGAAGCTGCTAATGCTTACAACGACATATGTTTGTTCCTGCCTGGCTGCCTGCCTGCCTGGCTGGCTGGCCGACTGACTGACTATTATGTTAACACGATAACGTTTGAACGGATGGCACTAGAAGGCTCCAATTTTGCATGCGCGTAGGTATTTAAAATATATAGGTCAGGCTCGAAGACGAAGATCATTGCTTAAAGGTCAAGGTCACTGGAGCAGAACATGTGCCATGTGGCTGGTGGTATAGCGTCTTCACACTGTAGTAACACATGTTTTGGGGTAAAGCGAGAGGCTCAATCTTTGCATTTGAAACATATCAACTGCACATGGCTTCCAATGTATGCTATAGCTAGGCCTACCCTCATAAAATTAGTAGTATGCATTATTCATAACAAATGACGTGGATGTACAGCCTGGCCCTGGCCCAAAAGAGATCATCTCTGTAGCCTGCAGAACTGTCAAACTCAAACTCAAACTGTTTTATTTGTCGTAGAACCATCAAAGGAATTATTGACAATGAAATAGTAAGCACATTGTAGATACATATTCAGATAGGTTTTTGCTTTGCCTTTTAGTTCCAACAATTTGTCATTTCTAGCTGGAGACTATTGATATTGTCTTTCACTTGAGAGTGACATTGGAACAAAATATGCATATGAGTCTTTGCCGCCTTCTAGCCTATCTATATAATTTATGTTGTTTGTTGTCGTTCCCTGGCTTAAAGACTCCAGGGATCATCCCAACAGCCGAAGCAATTGAACACTATGGAACAAAATCAATGCCCCAACTAGGGATGAGAACATTACATTGTGTGTGACCTTAATTGATTACCCCGCCACGTGAGCAGCCACACTCCGACTTCGGAGGGTTAGGCCGGGTTCACATTAGATGCATAAGTTCCGTACAGAAAACCCTAAATAAGTGGAAAAAAAGAAGGTTAAAAGTTTATGCATATAGGGGAAATTCGGACACATGCGCAAATCTTTTCCCTTTGTTTCACTTATTTTACGGATTGCACACCGGTTTCCGCATGGAATATCTGCTTATGTGTGTACACGGCCTTAATCTAGATATACGCTTACTTTGCGCAGGGGAGGATGCTACCTATCCATATATGTCGCTACAAGCGAGCCCTTGGCCTGTCCTATCTGACGTACAAAGAGGAAATCCTGTCCGTACAACCTTATGCCTCTCTCTTCCATGACTTCATCCAGGACGATGAAAGTGAAACCTTTAAGTATTATATCAAAGGAAAGGTCAGTTTGATGTGTGTGCGTGTGTGTGTGTGTGTGTGTGTGTGTGTGTGTGTGTGTGTGTGTGTGTGTGTGTGTGTGCGTGCGTGCGTGTGTGTGTGTGCGTGTGCGTCAAGTCAAAGTCATAGTCAAAAATACTTTATTATCTGGTTAGGAGAAATAATAATAGTGTGGTCTCATACAAACACAATACAAACAAGAAAGCGCATTTTGTTGCATTTAATAACAACAACTAAGGAACAGAATGGACAACAAATCATGCTTCGCAAGAAGTTGGACATACTATTTGGAGTCGATGCCAGCAACTGTCCCAACACATTAAGAACCGCCCTCTTTCCCCGCCATTTGTTGTCTTTTTACGTGCGCGTGCGCGAGCGCGCGCGCGCGCGCGCGCGTGTGTGTGTGTGTGTGTGTGTGTGTGTGTGTGTGTGTGTGTGTGTGTGTGTGTGTGTGTGTGCATGCGTGTGTGTGTGTGTGTGTGTGTGCGTGTGTGTGTGTGTTAGAGAGAGAGAGAGAGAGAGAGAGAGAGAGAGAGAGAGAGAGAGAGAGAGAGTGTGTGTATGAATGTAAAAAGTATCATGCACAACATTACAAATGCGCCGATGGGAGAGTATGTCTTCCTTAAATGATCCAATGGGATGCATTTGCACACCGTGCCGATAAAATGTAAAACATAGCACTGATCACACATGATTAATGAAAAAACAACTACCAATTACTTTTCCTTTTTTTTGGCGCGTAAAAGAAATCCAAATGCTTAGCCAAAAAATGCGCAATTTGACCTTTGGCCTCTCAGAGACCAATGGTGACGTCACATATATTAGAAATGAAATCAAAAACCTTGCTGTCATGATACTCAACCGCTAAAAATGTTACAGGTAAAATAGCGGGGCAGTTCCTTATGCAGAAGCAGTTACGTTGTTAATTGTTGTTGTTGTTGTTGACGCACCCTGGCTAAAAGACTCCAGGGATCATCCCAACAGCCGAAGCATTTGAACATTATAGCACAAATGCACCAGCTAGGGATGAGAACATTACGTGTGTGACTGTTTTTGATTACCCCGTACAGTGGGCAGCCACACTCCGTCTTCGGGGGAGAAGCAGTTAATTTCTGCATCCTAAAGTTGGGCTAAACCGCCATATTGGACAGACACGTGATGTCTGACTGGCTTGTATGGAACTTTGGACATGTCTGAAGACCCTTAGCATGTTTGCACATTTGGTTGCCAACGATCCTTTCAATAACTTTACTGCTAACATCTTCCATATTATTGTAATCTACCCCATTGTCTTCGTCACTAGACCTGGTCATATGACCAGTGACACATATTTTTCCCAAACACTAATTGCTCTTTTCCCATGATTTCCATTCGTGACAAACGAGCTCGTTTGTGCTGCAGATGTACCGCGGAATGGTGGCAGAAGATGCAGTGGAACTTCAAATCCAACGCCATCGGACCAGTGATGTGTGAGTCGAAGCCTTGATTCTATGTGTCTGTGGAACTTACACTTGTCAATAAACATCTGCAGGGGTGCTGATTTTCCGGAACACGACGAATTTCCGTTTCTTGGGGGAAGCGTAAAAACTTGTGGCTTCTGGTTTGGGGAGTGTACAAACTCGTGGTTTCCGGTTTGGGGAGAGTAAAAACTCGTAGTTTCCGGTTTTGGGAGTGTACAAACTTGTATCTTCCCGTTTTGGGAGTGTAAAAACTTGTGGCTTCCGGTTTTGGGAGTGTAAAACCTTGTGGCTTCCGGTTTGGGGAGAGTAAAAACTCATGCTTTCCGGCTTGGGGAGAGTAAAAACTCGTGGTTTCCGGTTTTGGGAATGTAAAAACTTGTGGTTTCCGGTTTTTGGAATGTAAAAACTTGTGGTTTCCGGTTTTTGGACCGAAACAGTTGTGGCTTCCTGCGTGTGGAAGCCAATTTGTGTGATAGTCACGTCGATATAGTGGGAAAAAGTCCCCCCTTTCAACAAATGCTACGATGGTTGTCAAAATTCCAATTGGAAGGTTTTTGACATACGTTTTGGGGGTTTTCGTCTTCACGATCTTTCATTTCAGGTGTTTAGTTTTTCAAGAATTCTAATATCAGGTTTCTGGACCTCTTCCCACTGTGTCCCCTGCATCTGTATATCATGACTTGTGGACCTCTTCCCACTGTGTCCCCTGCATCTGTATATCATGACTTGTGGACCTCTTCCCATTGGGTCCCCTGCATCTGTATATCATGACTTGTGGACCTCTTCCCACTGGGTCCCCTGCATCTGTATATCATGACTTGTGGACCTCTTCCCACTGGGTCCCCTGCATCTGTATATCATGACTTGTGGACCTCTTCCCACTGGGTCCCCTGCATCTGTATATCATGACTTGTGGACCTCTTCCCACTGGGTCCCCTGCATCTGTATATCATGACTTGTGGACCTCTTCCCACTGGGTCCCCTGCATCTGTATATCATGACTTGTGGACCTCTTCCCACTGGGTCCCCTGCATCTGTATATCATGACTTGTGGACCTCTTCCCACTGGGTCCCCTGCATCTGTATATCATGACTTGTGGACCTCTTCCCACTGGGTCCCCTGCATCTGTATATCATGACTTGTGGACCTCTTCCCACTGGGTCCCCTGCATCTGTATATCATGACTTGTGGACCTCTTCCCACTGGGTCCCCTGCATCTGTATATCATGACTTGTGGACCTCTTCCCACTGGGTCCCCTGCATCTGTATATCATGACTTGTGGACCTCTTCCCACTGGGTCCCCTGCATCTGTATATCATGACTTGTGGACCTCTTCCCACTGGGTCCCCTGCATCTGTGTATCATGACTTGTGGACCTCTTCCCACTGGGTCCCCTGCATCTGTATATCATGACTTGTGGACCTCTTCCCACTGGGTCCCCTGCATCTGTGTATCATGACTTGTGGACCTCTTCCCACTGGGTCCCCTGCATCTGTATATCATGACTTGTGGACCTCTTCCCACTGGGTCCCCTGCATCTGTATATCATGACTTGTGGACCTCTTCCCACTGGGTCCCCTGCATCTGTATATCATGACTTGTGGACCTCTTCCCACTGGGTCCCCTGCATCTGTATATCATGACTTGTGGACCTCTTCCCACTGGGTCCCCTGCATCTGTATATCATGACTTGTGGACCTCTTCCCACTGGGTCCCCTGCATCTGTATATCATGACTTGTGGACCTCTTCCCACTGGGTCCCCTGCATCTGTATATCATGACTTGTGGACCTCTTCCCACCCCTGCATCTGTATATCATGACTTGTGGACCTCTTCCCACTGTCCCCTCCCCTGCATCTGTGTATCATGACTTGTGGACCTCTTCCCACTGGGTCCCCTGCATCTGTATATCATGACTTGTGGACCTCTTCCCACTGGGTCCCCTGCATCTGTGTATCATGACTTGTGGACCTCTTCCCACTGGGTCCCCTGCATCTGTATATCATGACTTGTGGACCTCTTCCCACTGGGTCCCCTGCATCTGTATATCATGACTTGTGGACCTCTTCCCACTGGGTCCCCTGCATCTGTGTATCATGACTTGTGGACCTCTTCCCACTGGGTCCCCTGCATCTGTGTATCATGACTTGTGGACCTCTTCCCACTGGGTCCCCTGCATCTGTGTATCATGACTTGTGGACCTCTTCCCACTGGGTCCCCTGCATCTGTATATCATGACTTGTGGACCTCTTCCCACTGGGTCCCCTGCATCTGTATATCATGACTTGTGGACCTCTTCCCACTGGGTCCCCTGCATCTGTGTATCATGACTTGTGGACCTCTTCCCACTGGGTCCCCTGCATCTGTGTATCATGACTTGTGGACCTCTTCCCACTGGGTCCCCTGCATCTGTGTATCATGACTTGTGGACCTCTTCCCACTGTCCCCTGCATCTGTGTATCATGACTTGTGGACCTCTTCCCACTGGGTCCCCTGCATCTGTATATCATGACTTGTGGACCTCTTCCCACTGGGTCCCCTGCATCTGTATATCATGACTTGTGGACCTCTTCCCACTGGGTCCCCTGCATCTGTATATCATGACTTGTGGACCTCTTCCCACTGGGTCCCCTGCATCTGTATATCATGACTTGTGGACCTCTTCCCACTGGGTCCCCTGCATCTGTATATCATGACTTGTGGACCTCTTCCCACTGGGTCCCCTGCATCTGTATATCATGACTTGTGGACCTCTTCCCACTGGGTCCCCTGCATCTGTATATCATGACTTGTGGACCTCTTCCCACTGGGTCCCCTGCATCTGTATATCATGACTTGTGGACCTCTTCCCACTGGGTCCCCTGCATCTGTATATCATGACTTGTGGACCTCTTCCCACTGGGTCCCCTGCATCTGTATATCATGACTTGTGGACCTCTTCCCACTGGGTCCCCTGCATCTGTATATCATGACTTGTGGACCTCTTCCCACTGGGTCCCCTGCATCTGTATATCATGACTTGTGGACCTCTTCCCACTGGGTCCCCTGCATCTGTATATCATGACTTGTGGACCTCTTCCCACTGGGTCCCCTGCATCTGTATATCATGACTTGTGGACCTCTTCCCACTGGGTCCCCTGCATCTGTATATCATGACTTGTGGACCTCTTCCCACTGGGTCCCCTGCATCTGTATATCATGACTTGTGGACCTCTTCCCACTGGGTCCCCTGCATCTGTATATCATGACTTGTGGACCTCTTCCCACTGGGTCCCCTGCATCTGTATATCATGACTTGTGGACCTCTTCCCACTGGGTCCCCTGCATCTGTATATCATGACTTGTGGACCTCTTCCCACTGGGTCCCCTGCATCTGTATATCATGACTTGTGGACCTCTTCCCACTGGGTCCCCTGCATCTGTATATCATGACTTGTGGACCTCTTCCCAATGGGTCCCCTGCATCTGTATATCATGACTTGTGGACCTCTTCCCACTGGGTCCCCTGCATCTGTATATCATGACTTGTGGACCTCTTCCCATTGGGTCCCCTGCATCTGTATATCATGACTTGTGGACCTCTTCCCACTGGGTCCCCTGCATCTGTATATCATGACTTGTGGACCTCTTCCCACTGGGTCCCCTGCATCTGTATATCATGACTTGTGGACCTCTTCCCACTGGGTCCCCTGCATCTGTATATCATGACTTGTGGACCTCTTCCCACTGGGTCCCCTGCATCTGTATATCATGACTTGTGGACCTCTTCCCACTGGGTCCCCTGCATCTGTATATCATGACTTGTGGACCTCTTCCCACTGGGTCCCCTGCATCTGTATATCATGACTTGTGGACCTCTTCCCACTGGGTCCCCTGCATCTGTATATCATGACTTGTGGACCTCTTCCCACTGGGTCCCCTGCATCTGTATATCATGACTTGTGGACCTCTTCCCACTGGGTCCCCTGCATCTGTATATCATGACTTGTGGACCTCTTCCCACTGGGTCCCCTGCATCTGTATATCATGACTTGTGGACCTCTTCCCATGGGTCCCCTGCATCTGTATATCATGACTTGTGGACCTCTTCCCACTGGGTCCCCTGCATCTGTATATCATGACTTGTGGACCTCTTCCCACTGGGTCCCCTGCATCTGTATATCATGACTTGTGGACCTCTTCCCACTGGGTCCCCTGCATCTGTATATCATGACTTGTGGACCTCTTCCCACTGGGTCCCCTGCATCTGTATATCATGACTTGTGGACCTCTTCCCACTGGGTCCCCTGCATCTGTATATCATGACTTGTGGACCTCTTCCCACTGGGTCCCCTGCATCTGTATATCATGACTTGTGGACCTCTTCCCACTGTGTCCCCTGCATCTGTATATCATGACTTGTGGACCTCTTCCCACTGGGTCCCCTGCATCTGTATATCATGACTTGTGGACCTCTTCCCACTGGGTCCCCTGCATCTGTATATCATGACTTGTGGACCTCTTCCCACTGGGTCCCCTGCATCTGTATATCATGACTTGTGGACCTCTTCCCACTGGGTCCCCTGCATCTGTATATCATGACTTGTGGACCTCTTCCCACTGGGTCCCCTGCATCTGTATATCATGACTTGTGGACCTCTTCCCATTGGGTCCCCTGCATCTGTATATCATGACTTGTGGACCTCTTCCCACTGGGTCCCCTGCATCTGTATATCATGACTTGTGGACCTCTTCCCACTGGGTCCCCTGCATCTGTATATCATGACTTGTGGACCTCTTCCCACTGGGTCCCCTGCATCTGTATATCATGACTTGTGGACCTCTTCCCACTGGGTCCCCTGCATCTGTATATCATGACTTGTGGACCTCTTCCCACTGGGTCCCCTGCATCTGTATATCATGACTTGTGGACCTCTTCCCACTGGGTCCCCTGCATCTGTATATCATGACTTGTGGACCTCTTCCCACTGGGTCCCCTGCATCTGTATATCATGACTTGTGGACCTCTTCCCACTGGGTCCCCTGCATCTGTATATCATGACTTGTGGACCTCTTCCCACTGGGTCCCCTGCATCTGTATATCATGACTTGTGGACCTCTTCCCACTGGGTCCCCTGCATCTGTATATCATGACTTGTGGACCTCTTCCCACTGGGTCCCCTGCATCTGTATATCATGACTTGTGGACCTCTTCCCACTGGGTCCCCTGCATCTGTATATCATGACTTGTGGACCTCTTCCCACTGGGTCCCCTGCATCTGTATATCATGACTTGTGGACCTCTTCCCACTGGGTCCCCTGCATCTGTATATCATGACTTGTGGACCTCTTCCCACTGGGTCCCCTGCATCTGTATATCATGACTTGTGGACCTCTTCCCACTGTGTCCCCTGCATCTGTATATCATGACTTGTGTCCTTTCATGCAGAGAACAGGCCGAGGAAATGTCCACAAGGTACCCATAGCCATGTCTTTGCTCCATGTCTATTAGAATCTCTAGGCTATAGGCTATGATGACGAAGGATGTTAAGAGAAAGAAGAAGGATGTCTATTAGAATCTCTAGGCTATCGGCTATGATGACGAAGGATGTTAAGAGAAAGAAGAAGGATGTCTATTAGAATCTCTAGGCTATAGGCTATGATGACGAAGGATGTTAAGAGAAAGAAGAAGGATGTCTATTAGAATCTCTAGGCTATAGGCTATGATGACGAAGGATGTTAAGAGAAAGAAGAAGGATGTCTATTAGAATCTCTAGGCTATAGGCTATGATGACGAAGGATGTTAAGAGAAAGAAGAAGGATGTCTATTAGAATCTCTAGGCTATAGGCTATGATGACGAAGGATGTTAAGAGAAAGAAGAAGGATGTCTATTAGAATCTCTAGGCTATAGGCTATGATGACGAAGGATGTTAAGAGAAAGAAGAAGGATGTCTATTAGAATCTCTAGGCTATAGGCTATGATGACGAAGGATGTTAAGAGAAAGAAGAAGGATGTCTATTAGAATCTCTAGGCTATAGGCTATGATGACGAAGGATGTTAAGAGAAAGAAGAAGGATGTCTATTAGAATCTCTAGGCTATAGGCTATGATGACGAAGGATGTTAAGAGAAAGAAGAAGGATGTCTATTAGAATCTCTAGGCTATAGGCTATGATGACGAAGGATGTTAAGAGAAAGAAGAAGGATGTCTATTAGAATCTCTAGGCTATAGGCTATGATGACGAAGGATGTTAAGAGAAAGAAGAAGGATGTCTATTAGAATCTCTAGGCTATAGGCTATGATGACGAAGGATGTTAAGAGAAAGAAGAAGGATGTCTATTAGAATCTCTAGGCTATCGGCTATGATGACGAAGGATGTTAAGAGAAAGAAGAAGGATGTCTATTAGAATCTCTAGGCTATCGGCTATGATGACGAAGGATGTTAAGAGAAAGAAGAAGGATGTCTATTAGAATCTCTAGGCTATAGGCTATGATGACGAAGGATGTTAAGAGAAAGAAGAAGGATGTCTATTAGAATCTCTAGGCTATAGGCTATGATGACGAAGGATGTTAAGAGAAAGAAGAAGGATGTCTATTAGAATCTCTAGGCTATCGGCTATGATGACGAAGGATGTTAAGAGAAAGAAGAAGGATGTCTATTAGAATCTCTAGGCTATCGGCTATGATGACGAAGGATGTTAAGAGAAAGAAGAAGGATGTCTATTAGAATCTCTAGGCTATCGGCTATGATGACGAAGGATGTTAAGAGAAAGAAGAAGGATGTCTATTAGAATCTCTAGGCTATCGGCTATGATGACGAAGGATGTTAAGAGAAAGAAGAAGGATGTCTATTAGAATCTCTAGGCTATAGGCTATGATGACGAAGGATGTTAAGAGAAAGAAGAAGGATGTCTATTAGAATCTCTAGGCTATAGGCTATGATGACGAAGGATGTTAAGAGAAAGAAGAAGGATGTCTATTAGAATCTCTAGGCTATCGGCTATGATGACGAAGGATGTTAAGAGAAAGAAGAAGGATGTCTATTAGAATCTCTAGGCTATCGGCTATGATGACGAAGGATGTTAAGAGAAAGAAGAAGGATGTCTATTAGAATCTCTAGGCTATAGGCTATGATGACGAAGGATGTTAAGAGAAAGAAGAAGGATGTCTATTAGAATCTCTAGGCTATCGGCTATGATGACGAAGGATGTTAAGAGAAAGAAGAAGGATGTCTATTAGAATCTCTAGGCTATCGGCTATGATGACGAAGGATGTTAAGAGAAAGAAGAAGGATGTCTATTAGAATCTCTAGGCTATCGGCTATGATGACGAAGGATGTTAAGAGAAAGAAGAAGGATGTCTATTAGAATCTCTAGGCTATAGGCTATGATGACGAAGGATGTTAAGAGAAAGAAGAAGGATGTCTATTAATGTCACTATAATCATTGTATTCAATGTGTTGCTCGACGCCTTAGAGTCAAAACGGACCATCTTCAGATAATCCTTTGACTATTTTGGAACGGATTGGGAAAAAACAGTAACTTGTATTAAATAAGGCTGAAAAAATATAAAAATGAGGATTATGCTTTTTAAACAAATCAGTTTCTAAAAACAAAATACAAGTGATTATTTTGTGATGACAGTGAGGACAGTCCGTTTTGACTCTAAGTCGTCAGACGGCATCGGCTCATATTTTTCTATGAAATGTCTATGACACAGACAGACAGACAGACAGACAGAGGCACGGAGTGAAAATATACAAAGGTAGAGAACTCTCCCCAAATTAACTCATCTCCACTAATGTTGCTTACGACACCCTCCGCCTAGCTCTGCATAAGCAAGAGTCCAAGGAGAGCAAACCCACCATCAACTTTGGTGGATGGGAGTTAATTTGATGAGAGTTCTCGACCTTTGTATATTTTCACTATCTCCCCTCCTTGTCTCACTATTCCAATCTTTGGTGCTATGTTACAGGGGTTGGATCCACGACAGAGACCTGACCACTGCAGCCTCCTTGTCTCACTATTCCAATCTTTGGTGCTATATTACAGGGGTTGGATCCAAGACAAAGACATGACCACTGCAGCCTCCTTGTTTCATTATTCCAATCTTTGGTGCTATATTACAGTGGTTGGGTCCAAGACAAAGACATGACCACTGCAGCCTCCTTGTTTCATTATTCCAATCTTTGGTGGTATGTTACAGGGGTTGCGTCCAAGACAAAGACATGACCACTGCAGCCTCCTTGTTTCATTATTCCAATCTTTGGTGCTATGTTACAGGGGTTGGATCCACGACATAGACCTGACCACTGCAGCCTCCTTGTCTCACTAATTCTAATCTTTGGTGCTATATTCCAGGGGTTGGATCCAAGACAGAGACATGACCACAGCAGCCTCCTTGTCTCACTATTCCAATCTTTGGTGCTATGTTGCAGGGGTTGGATCCACGACAGAGACCTGACCACTGCAGCCTCCTTGTCTCACTATTCCAATCTTTGGTGTTACAGGGGTTGGATCCAAGACAAAGACCTGACCACAGCAGCCCCCTTATCCCAGAGAGTGAAGCTGGCCACAGGACTGGAGGTGGATCAGAGAGACCCCACCGGACCCAGCTCAGCTGAGGGATTCCAGGTATTGTACTCCTCGCATAAATCGACCTTTTTCCATGGTCCCCATGTTATCCGAGAAGTACCGTATGTACATAAATGTGTCCACGTGCACGTGTGAATGTATGTCTGCATGCGCCCATCTCTGTTATTTACAATGAGGATACAGTTTAGGCCGATTCAAACTTTATCTTTCCAACTTTGTGTATTTGTGACCCAGCACCACGAAAGGGACATTAAGTGTCAAAATGACTATTCTGAGAAAAGTATGCGTTTGAAAATTTCAGACAATTCTCTTTCTAATGATACAAGAACCATTCTTGTATTTTTTTCGGTACTAGAGTTATTAGCATTTAAATTTAATAGGGTGAGCGTTAGCCATTTTGAGAAAACAGTCTAAAGTCTAGCCTAACTGGAGAAAATGCATTGATCTACTCGTGTTAAAGCACTTATAAGACCATTTAGTGACCATATTAAAGATTATCCTTTATAGATATGAAAGATAAGATGTTAGAGAACACGAAAATACCCATAACTCAAAATTGACAAAAAAATAGATTTTTGACTTTCCAAGCCTGTTGTGATAAACTATCCCAGCGACTTAATGTCCCTTTCGTAGTGCTGGGTCACATTTGTCTTTACTCTGAGCAGACTTTGAACACAAAGGTGTGAAATGATTTTGGGTACACGCTGTGGGGGACTCAAAGCTAAAGCTAGAGGTGCCCACAAGAACTGACTACTCTATTCCTTTCATGATAGGCAGTTCTATCGAAATATCAATAACAAAATTACTGCATTGCTTGTGGGAGCCAGTCCTGTTGGTGTTTATTTCCCTTTTTGTTATTTTGCATGTTTGTCAGTGGTGGTAGAAATAGGTTAGAAGTCCGGGGTTAAGGGGTTAGTGGTGGTGGTGAAACAAGAATAGTCACTGGTGGTAAACAGAGAGAGAGAGAGAGAGAGAGAGAGAGAGAGAGAGAGAGAGAGAGAGAGAGAGAGAGAGAGAGAGAGAGAGAGAGAGAGAGAGAGAGAGAGAGAGAGAGAGAGAGAGAGAGAGAGAGAGAGAGAGAGAGAGTCAAATGGTAGTGCAGAATGTAGTCTTCTTCTTCAAATTCGTTGATCGCTCAGTCAGTTTCCTGTCAATTATGAGCGCAGATGCGTCATGCTGCCGTTATGCGCATAACTAAGAAATAGGCCCAGCAAGTCCGACTTCGGCGGGAAAAAATCTTTTTGAGAGTATTATCTTGAAAAAAGGCAGGAGAATTGACCGGTAAGGCAGAAAGATAGTAGATGACAGTAAGCAAAGGGAAAAGGCAGAGTCAAAGAGAGTGACAGGTTAGAGGAAGTTACAAGCCCAGAACTTCCAGAAGGTGGGGGATCTATTTATACAAAAGGCCCCCCGGTATCCCCACGGGGGGAGACTGTGGTCGAATTCCAGGTTAGATGAGAGTCATATCTAGAGGAAACATTTCAGACTCAGTCGCTTCTAAGAACGTTAAACAATTAGGAAACATCACAAAGGCACAGATCTACTACAAGCCATGTCAAAAACACGACTTACAAAAAATAAAAGATAACAGAGATTGGTTTAGGATCTAATCTGATTAGAGTGTGCACACGAACGTACGTACGTATGTATGTATGTATGTACTGTATGTATGTGTGCATGCGCGTGTAAATGATATGCTATGTTCGTCAGTGTGTGTGCTTGTGTGCGTGCGGGCATGGGTATTGATATGATTTGATTAAATGTATTTTTTGTAAAGCGCCATGAGCAGCTAGCCTGGAATGTGCGCTATATAAGTTTTCTTCATTATTATTATTATTATTATTATGCTTTTCTTATCCACAATGGAATGTGTTGATGTCGTGGCAGTTGGTGAACTATGGGATAGGAGGGCTGTACGATGCCCATGTGGACCCTTTCAAGGTAAACCCAACAGAGACTGGAATAGAGAGTCTTCAGTGCTCCTTTTCCCTTCTTTGTTGGTGCAAACCAGGATTTGGGTTACGTCCCTTTGGGCTGATAAGAAGTGTAGAGTGGCAGAGAGGTAACACGTTCGCTTCGTGTCAAGTAAACCCGAGTTCGAACCTAGGTACAGGGGATTTTCCCTCTCAATTTACACTAGGCCTTACGGTCTGAACGTGGAGTCTTTCGGATGAGACGATAAACCGAGGTCCCGTGTGCCCATGCACTTAGCACACGTTGATCCCAGTGGCAACGAAAAAGTTGTCGTTTGGTCAAAATGTACCCACCTACCCCCCTTTCCTTTCTCATCAGTCACGCAAAAATCACATTAAAAAAATGGGTGGTGCGCCTCTGGCTGCGACGCACTCTCCATGTGGGAGCAACCCGAATTTCACAGAGACTTCTCTCTGACAATGGAGTACCTAATATCTAATATCTGATAGCTAGCTGCAGTGACAAAGCCTGGTTATTCATAGCACTACACGTGTCAGCCACAGCCCATTGGAAAGAGACGCAGTTCCGCAAAAAATCACCATCTTTTGATGGCGCTGAAGACTCTCTGTTGCATCCTCTCTGGTCAAACTCTCTCCACCATCGCCCCCCATTCCCATTCTGTCTTCTTCCACCCACTCCCACCCCCACCCCTGTCTGTCTATCTGTCTGTATTGTCTGTAATAGTAAAACAATACAGTGGAACCTCCCTTATAAGACCTTCAAAGATCATCCAAAATGAGGTCTTATAATGGAGGGGTCTAATAAGGGGGGTAATTTTAACACTTACAAAGAAGGGCAATGTCTCAGAGAAGTAGGTCTTATGTGGAAGGGAGTCTTATAATGGGTGTCTTATAAGGGAGGTTCCACTGTATTTAATTAATAAGATATTAACCCAATCAAGGCTTTGTAGACTGTCCGTGTGCGCCAATCAGGAGTACCCAACTATGACTTTTCGATAGCAGAGAAGTCTACGGCTATGCCGCTCAAAATTTCCTAAGGATAGGATCTTAAGCATACAAAAGTATTTGAAACAATAAATATAAAGCAATTGCATTTTCGTCACATGTAGTTATATTAGCCTGTCATCTTCGCGTTTTGATAACAACAAAAAAGAGGCCTGACGATGATTTGATTTGCTTAAATCACGAAATGTTTGTGATTCCGCTTAAAATGAGTAAAACAACAGAATGGAGCAGCATTTTGATTTTGACTTTTTTTGTTTTGGTAACAGTCATAGATAAGAATGTGTTAATGCCAGCCTAAAAACGCTGCTTCGTGTTCTGGACGATCTTTTGAAGCTCCTGCTGATCCAGGGTGTTCCACGCCTCTACCAGGCGCTGTTCTGGGTCCTGCAGACTTCTGAGCTGATGTGGACGGCTGCTAACGGCTGCCTGGAGCAAGTTATAACATTGTTCTATGGCAGCCTACCATATATGGACCATGGTCTCTTGCTGCTGGCAAATTTAAACACCCCCTGCTCGGTGGAAAGGTGCGTTGGCATCCATGAAGATAAGGTCATCTCGGAGAAAAAATAATCAATCAATCAATCAAATGTATTTATTGTCTTCAATGAAGAAAATCTTAGGGGAAGACGGGGTAAAAAGCGCATGGGCGGGTAAGAAGCCCACCCCAATTATCTCATGAAATAAAGAAAATGTCAGTCAAATTTGCCCATGAGACGAATGCTAGACACTAACGCTCGTCTCATGGGCAAAATGAGACTGAAATTTGCTTCATTTCATGAGATAATTGGGGTGGGCTTCTTACCCGCCCATGCGCTTTTTACCCCGTCTTCCCCTAATGCTGGTATTGCAGTGAGAGGTCTCACACATTTTTACCTATGACTGTTACCTCAAAAACAAAATATTAACGTGGTTTTCATTGATATTATTATGTTGAGATGAATGTGTGATTTAATCAATTTAAGATGTTTCTTCTTCTCTATGGAACAGCACGAAGGCTCTGACCTTCCCATTCTGAGACGATCCGGGGTCCGTATAGCCACCTTCCTCATGTATGTAAGTAAGTAGGCCCAGGTGCTCGCTGAATGCCCTTTGTTAGTGCCTGCTCCTCCCTCTCTCTTCCTTTCTAATGAACTATGTTTAATTAAGGTTTATAAACTTGGGGTGTTTTCTGAGTTTATCTTCCCCATCGAAATTTTAATTAAAAAAACCCAATTCTCCCCGTGGGGATACCGGAGGGTCTTTCATAAAAATGGTTCCCCCACCTTCTGGAAGTTCTGTGCTTGTAACTTCCTCTAGGCTGTCACTCTCTTTGACTCTGCCTTTTCCCTTTGCTCTCTATCATCTGCTATCTTTCTGACTTGTTGGCCCATTTTCCTGCCTTTTTTCAAAACATTCTTCCAAATATTTTTTTCTCCTTTGAGCTCCTCCGAAATCAGAATGTGGGGAGACCAGCGGGGAGACCAGTGAAAACTGAAAACCGGACACATATGTACCTTACCCATTATGGCCATATGGCCTGGGAACGCAGAAGACGAAGAAAAATAAGAAAAATTGTCCCACAAGTGTCCCAAGGGACCGACAGGACGTTAAACATCAAAATTATATTAGTAGCGAGTACTGCGTTTGGCCTTTGCCAGAGTATACCAGAGTAGTTTTTTTGTTTAACTGTGTGTGTGGTTTTTGTGGTAAACAAACTGTCTTTTCGGCTTATATGCTTACGCCTATGGATGTACCCCCAAGGGGCTTTGAGAGAGAGGGAGAGGGAGAGAGAGAGAGAGAGAGAGAGAGAGAGAGAGAGAGAGAGAGAGAGAGAGAGAGAGAGAGAGAGAGAGAGAGAGAGAGAGAGAGAGAGAGAGAGAGAGAGAGAGAGAGAGAGAGAGAGAGAGAGAGAGAGAGAGAGAGAGAGAGAGATGTATAATAATAATAACAACAGCTTTTTACAATTTAATAATGATTTACAGATGTTCAATATGTCTGCATACAATGTTCACGTGCGTTGTAAATCAGCTCTGGGATGTTAGAAATCTTTATGTTTGTCAAAAGGTTGACATTTTTATCATTGATTTGTGAAGTGGCAAGCCAGATTTAAAAATAGATAAATCGAACTTTCAAAATTGTTGCCTTTTGATTTTCCCCCTCCCAGCTAACTGATGTTGAACTCGGAGGCAGCACAGTGTTTGTCAACGCCAATATTTCAGTCGCTCCGAAAAAGGTCCGTTTGTTGCTTTCTGCCTGCCTGTCTGTCTGCCTGCCTGTCTGTCTGTCTGTCTCTCTCCTCACACTCTCTCTCCGAAAATAGCAGGGACTCTTTCAATATGGCTTGTTTCCCTTTGTGAAAGTTTGTGCTTTAAGACTCCCCCTCCCCCCGTGGGGATACCGGGGGGTATTTTGTATAAATAGTTCCCCCACCTTCTGGAAGTTATGTGCTTGTAACTTCCTCTAATCGGTCACTCTCTTTGACTCTGCCTTTTCCCTTTTGCTTTCTGTCATCTACTATCTTTCTGCCTAACCGGTCCATTCTCCTGCCTTTTTTTCAAGAAACACTTTCAAAGCCGAATTCGGACTTGCTGGGCCTATTTCTTAGTTAGGCGCATAACGGCAGCATGACGCATCTGCGCTCATAATTGACAGGAAACTGTCTGAGCGATCGAAGAAGAAGAAAACTCCCCCTTACCAGCACAGCCATAAAGGTCTGTGTACACGTTAACACTATTCACAAGATATTTATATTTCCCCATGGCAACACAGTGAGCTGTAAGTCATATTAAGAGTGGGCTATCACTGTGTTGCCATGGGGAAATATAAATATATCGAGAATAATGTTAACGTGTACACAGTTCCCCCTTTTCACGTACCCTTACTGTTGTTTACTTCTTCTCCTCCTCCATTTTGCTGGTAATTATTTCCCATAGACACTTCCAGTTTTTAAAAATAATATTATTTGTAGGGGAAGACGGGGTAAAAAAAGCGCATGGGCAGGTAAGAAGCCCACCCCAATTATCTCATGAAATGAAACAAATTTCAGTCTCATTTTGCCCATGAGACGAGCGTTAATGTCTAGCATTCGTCTCATGGGCAAATTTGACTGAAATGTTCTTTATTTCATGAGATAATTGGGGTGGGCTTCTTACCCGCCCATGTGCTTTTTACCCCGTCTTCCCCTAACCTAAAATAACGATGTATCCAGAATGTCCAATTTCAAATGGATTTAAACATTTAAAAAATAAGCTATGTCAGTGAAATCCGCCAGTTTCATGTGTATCAAAGAGTTTGTTTGTACTTTGTGAAAGCAGCATCGCAATGTAAAATGTGCGCAACGATTTTTCATCAGACACACTTTCTTTGTCACACACAGCATAGTATGCCAGTCAGTCGTTTCCGACCATGACTGCCAGAGAGCAGAGGGGGCAGATGTTATTCTGGCGGGCTGGGCAAGAGTTTTTTTGGTTTTTTTTATAGTGGAGATGCCTTGCCCAGGGTACACCCCCACTCTCTCGGCCAAAGGGATTTGAGGACACACTGGCGTTGGGGAAGGTCCCCAAAGGCCAACCCATCCCTTTGGCCGCAGCACTAGAGCAATGTAAATCCCCCCCTCGTTTGAGAGTCATAGTGAAGAGACTGAACTGTACCATGAATTTCCATTACAGTAGAACAATCTACAACATCAGTAGCATGGCCAATGCTATTCACAGCGACGTCTGAGAGTCATAGTGAAGAGGCTGAACTGTACCATGAATTTCCATTACAGTAGAACAATCTACAACATCAGTAGCATGGCCAATGTTATTCACAGCGACGTCTGAGAGTCATAGTGAAGAGACTGAACTGTACCATGAATTTCCATTACAGTAGAAACATCTACAATATCAGTAGCATGGCCAATGCTATTCACAGAGACGTTTGAGAGTCATAGTGAAGAGGCTGAACTGTACCATGAATTTCCATTACAGTAGAAACATCTACAATATCAGTAGCATGGCCAATGCTATTCACAGCGACGTCTGTTAAGTCCTTTCGCGTACATTTGTCCTCTCGCGGATACCATGACCTACAATAAGCCTAGGGTTTCCCATAACCATACATAGTGGTGTAGAGTAGCACAGTGGTAGCGCGTTCGCTTCGTGTCAAGTAAACCCGAGTTCGAACCTGGGTACAGGGGATTTTTTCCTCTCATTCTGCACTAGGCCTTAACGGTCTGAACGTGGAGTCTTTCGGATGAGACGATAAACCGAGGTCCCGTGTGCCCATGCACTTAGCATACGTTAAACCCAGTGGCAACGAAAAAGTTGTCATTTGGTAAAATGTTTCCCCCCCCCCCCCCCCCCCTCATCAGTGACAAAAATCACATGCAAAAAAACACAAAAAAAACACAACAATGGCTGCGACGCGCTCTCCAGGTGGGAGCAACCCGAATTTCACAGAGACGCCTCTGTGACTATAAAGTACCTAATACTAATACTAATATTCTTGGTCATCATGTCACAAACTATTCAGATCTTGAATTTTTAACCGCCCGTGCAAACCTCCCCCAATGAAGACTCACAAAACCGAAATTTCCTTCCTTCATGTCCGAGCTGTATCTCATGAACCAGTGGGTAGAATGGCTTCACATTTTGTGTGGTAATGTAACATGGCGAGTAATGAAATAAATACTTGCAATAAATACCAAAAAAAGGCAGAAACAGGGTCATTTTAGACTAATGTGCACATAAGGACAAAATGTCCGCGAGAGGACTTAACAGACGTCTGTCTGTGTGCATTTGCAGGGCATGGCACTGTTCTGGTACAACTTTGGTCCAGACATGACGGAGGTTGACCAGCTGACCATGCACGCCGGGTGTCCAGTGCTGGTGGGGCACAAATGGGGTCAGTCTTGTTAGTTATACAAAGGAACCGACCTTCCCTATTCAATTCAGTTCTTCTTCTTCTTCTTCTGCGTTCCCAGTGTGTCCGGTTTTCAGTTTTCACTGGTCTCCCAGCTGCGTACAGCCGACACATTCCGATTTCGGAGGAGCTCAAAGGGAGAAAAGTTATTTGGAAGATTGTTTTTGAAAAAAGGCAGGAGAATGGGCCAATAAGTCAGAAAGATAGTAGATAGAAAGCAAAGGGAAAAGGCAGAGTCAAAGAGTGGCAGATTAGAGGAAGTTACCAGCACAGAAGTTCCAGAAGGTGGGGGAACTATTTTTACGAAAGAAACCCCCGGTATCCCCACGGGGAGCAATTCAGTTCAAATAACTTTAGGACATGAGGACATCAAGATGCACCATCGCGGGCTTCATAAACTGTATAACCACGCACGGTATGAATACATCCGATGGCACAGAAAAAGTACAAAACGTTGTAACATCATCAAGCAATAATTGGAAAGGGAAATAAATAAATTGATGTAAGTATAAAACATAAACGCCTTCACACACGCTCCACTCCCCACGACTCGTGGGGATACCGGGGGGTGTCTTTCGTACAAATAGTTCCCTCACCTTTTGGAAGTTCTGTACTTGAAACTTCCTCTAATCTGTCACTCTCATTGACACTGCCTGTTCCATTTTCTTATTGTCATCTACTGTCTTAAATTTCTGCCTAACCGGTCCATTCACCTGCCTTTAATTGTTCTAGAAATTGTTACAAAGAATTTCTTCAGCCAAAGACGGACATGCTGGGCTAGCTTTTTTTGTGTGTAGCTAGGCGCATAACGGCAGCATGACACATCTGCACTTTTTTTCTCCTAGGAAAGGCCTTCTCTGCATCTTTTATGTTCAAAGTCGGTAAGAGCATCAGGCATGAGATTGAGAAATTGTGATTTAGGCCGAAAAGCCTCCGAGAAAGGCTGAGAAAAGGCTGAAGGCCCCTGAAACTGGAGCCTTTCAGCAATCTAAGCCTTAAAAGCAGCATTACAAGTGGCATTGATACATTTCGTTCATTTCTATTCACTCATAAGAAGTATTTTTTATACTCAGTTGGTTTCTTTTCGATCTCAAAATGACCTCTGGGGCCATCAAAAAGCTTGAAATCAGCCTAAAGGCTGAAAAATCTCTTACCTGAGCATGGAGAAATCCTGCTGCCTGGTATGGCCAAATTGATAGCTAGGTTTTTTAAGTGTGCCCACACCCCCTCCTCACCCTGTGCCCCCCCCCCCCCAAATATTTTTTAAAAAATGGGTAGGCGCTGCACTTGCGGCGACGCGCTCTCCGGGGAAGAACAGCCCGAACTTCACAGAGATAAGTCTTTGTGACTAGAATATACGAAATACCAAAACAAATTATCATCATTCTCTGGCGGCTGGAAGGTGAGTGTGTGTGTGTGTGTGTGTGTGTGTGTGTGGGGGGGGGGGGGGGGGGCCATGTACGACCCCCCAATCCAGCCATTACCACCCCACTCTGGACAGGTTGATCCGCCCCTGCAATGTGTGTGTGTGTGCATGCCGGCACATGTGTGTGTGTGTGTGTGAGAGAGAGAGAGAGAGAGAGAGATAGATAGATAGATAGATAGATAGATAGAGAGCACAGTGTAAAGGATGTGTAGCGCATGCCACACACTCACACGTACACGTGTATACACATGTCTGTGTTGCAGTGGCCAACAAATGGATCTGGACCTACGGCAACACCTTCAACAGACCCTGTGGGCCCCACCCCAACTCCACCCAACTGCAGGTGGAGCAGATCCTGACCCGTGACCTTTCTTGACCTTTGACCTCCAAATCCCCGGTCCGTTTTTTATCCCTGGTCTGTTAACACATAATACCCCTCAAAGTAATTCAACGCTCTATCATCAATTCACCCCATTTACTTCCTGTGTGACATGCCTATTCACCCCTCTATATACATTCACCCCATTTACTTCCTATGTAACAGTGATATTCACCCCTCTATCATCCATTCACTTCCTATGTAACATTGCTATTCACCCCTCTATATACATTCACCCCATTTACTTCCTGTGTGACATTGTTATTCACCCCCTATGATACATTCACCCCATTTACTTCCTATGTAACATTGTTATTCACCCCGGTCATTCATTCACCCCTATGTAAGATTGCTATTCATCTTCTATCATCCATTCACCCCTATGTGTGACCATGCTATTCACCTCTCTATCATCCATTCACTTCCTATGTAACATTGTTATTCACCCCTCTATCATCCATTCACCCCACTCACTTCCTATGTAACATAGATATTCACCCCTCTATCATCCATTCACTTCCTATGTGACATTGCTATTCACCCCTCTATCATCCATTCACCCCACTCACTTCCTATGTAACATAGATATTCACCCCTCTATCATCCATTCACTTCCTATGTGACATTGCTATTCACCCCTCTATCATCCATTCACCCCACTCACTTCCTATGTAACATAGATATTCACCCCTCTATCATTCATTCACTTCCTATGTAACATTGATATTCACCCCTCTATCATTCATTTCCTATGTAACATTGGTATTCACCCCTCTATCATCCATTCACCCCACTCACTTCCAATGTAACACTGATATTCACCCCTCTATCATTCATTCACTTCCTATGTAACATTGCTATGCACCCCTCTAGCATACATTCACCCCACTCACTTCCTATGTAACATAGATATTCACCCCTCTATCATTCATTCACTTCCTATGTAACATTGCTATGCACCCCTCTAGCATACATTCACCCCACTCACTTCCTATGTAACATAGATATTCACCCCTCTATCATTCATTCACTTCCTATGTAACATTGCTATGCACCCCTCTAGCATACATTCACCCCACTCACTTCCTATGTAACATAGATATTCACCCCTCTATCATTCATTCACTTCCTATGTAACATTGCTATTCACCCCTCTATCATACATTCACCCCACTCACTTCCTATGTAACATAGATATTCACCCCTCTATCATTCATTCACTTCCTATGTAACATTGCTATGCACCCCTCTAGCATACATTCACCCCACTCACTTCCTATGTAACATTGCTATGCACCCCTCTAGCATACATTCACCCCATTTACTTCGTATGTAACATTGCTATGCACCCCTCTAGCATACATTCACCCCACTCACTTCCTATGTAACATTGCTATCATGTTAATCTGGATCTTTTTGTTTTGTTTGTTTGTTTGTTTGTTTGTGTGAAGATAATTGTAATGTCAAGTAATAAATATTGTTCAAATGTTACCACCTAGGGTCTTCCTTCAAGTCATGCGTCCAATGTCCTTGTGCGAGTGTGCTTTTCCCTTCGGCTTCCCCACTGGGTTAGGGAAATGCACACACGCACAATAACAAACACACACACACACACACATATACAGAGAGAGTGTGACACACACACACACACACACACACAGAGTGACACACACACACACACACACACACAGTCAAACAGTCACACACACACAGACAGAGATGCTACAGTTTGTCAAAAGCTTCCCCAATGTATTTTATCCAGAACACGTCATCCGATAAAAAGAAACTTTCACAAGTTTCTCACATGCAACATTTTCCTTGTAATTTATATAAATGAAAGACAATGGTTGATGACAATCATGAATTCAACACACATCAATCAAGCATGATAAGACATCCACTATCTCTGAAAACAGTCCTGACGTACCAAGCTACATTACAATTCTTTGTCAAACCAAACATCATATTCTCTGTCCTGTACCGCTCAGTAAATCTTTATATCTAACCTGATTTTCACTCGCTTTTTGCATATGCATTCAAGGTTTTCACTTGCTTTTTGCACACACAAGATTTTCACTCACTTTTTGCACATATTCAAGATTTTCATTGGCTTTTTGCACACACACATACCTGTACACACACACACACCTCTACACACACACACCTCTACACACACACGAGTTTCACTGGCTTTTTGCACACACACATACCTGTACACACACACACACCTCTACACACACACACCTCTACACACACACGAGTTTCACTGGCTTTTTGCAGACATGATTTTCACTCGCTTTTTTCACACAAAATCTGCTGGGGGTTTTCTTAGCACACACACAATTTTCACTTGACTTTTGCACACATGCAAGATTTTTAAGGACTTCTAGCATACACATTTTTTTTCTATTCGAGTTTTGCATGCACACAAGATTTTAACCCTTTCACCGCCAGCCATTTTACAGCAAAAAAATGTCCATTAAACTTACCTGGGCTGAGACAAAAATCTGTCTGTAATATTGGGGATTCATCTGTGACATATTTAAAATGAGGCCTATCCTTGCCTCCCAAAATTAAGAGAATAGGATCTTTGGATAACAGACCCTGATTTGATGCCTTTTAGTGACATGGGTGTTAAATCATTGTGGTGCAAAAATGCGACGTTGGCGGTGAAAGGGTTAAGCACAACACGCAAATGCAAAACCAGTCACTCTCACTGTCTTTAATCTTTCTTCCCCATCACAATCTCTCTCTTTCTTTCTCTCCATCCCTGTCTCTCTCTTTTCCTCACTCTGTCTCTCTCTGCCCTTCATCCCCCTCTCTCTCTCTCTCTCTTTCTCTCCATCCCTGTCTCTCTCTTTTCCTCACTCTGTCTCTCTCTGCCCTTCATCCCCCTCTCTCTCTCTCTCTCTTTCTCTCCATCCCTGTCTCTCTCTTTTCCTCACTCTGTCTCTCTCTGCCCTTCATCCCCCTCTCTCTCTCTCTCTCTTTCTCTCCATCCCTGTCTCTCTCTTTTCCTCACTCTGTCTCTCTGTGCCCTTCATCCTCCTCTCTCTCTCTCTCTCTCCGTATAAACACTTCGCCAGTTTCACATGAACACCTCCACAGTCCATAATCACAGCACACACAGAATCAGAATGAACGCAGATTGGCACGGTCAAAACTGGATCATGACAATCATTGTCACAGTTAACGCAGGATCATCATGAAGGATCGGGGTCACAGTTGGAGCAGAATCATAATGCATGATCAAGTTTTACTTTGCACACATCACTCATAATGAATGATCAAGGTTTTACTTTGCACTCATCACTCATAACGAATGATCAATGTTTTACTTTACATTCATCACTCATAACGAATGATCAATGTTTTACTTTACATTCATCACTCATAACGAATGATCAATGTTTTACTTTACATTCATCAGTCATAACGAATGATCAATGTTTTACTTTGCACTCATCACTCATAACGAATGATCAATGTTTTACTTTGCACACATCACTCATAACGAATGATCAATGTTTTACTTTACATTCATCACTCATAACGAATGATCAATGTTTTACTTTGCACACATCAGTCATAACGAATGATCAATGTTTTACTTTGCACTCATCACTCATAACGAATGATCAATGTTTTACTTTGCACACATCACTCATAACGAATGATCAATGTTTTACTTTACATTCATCACATCATAACATTCATCACTCAATGATCAATGTTTTACTTTGCACTCATCAGTCATAACGAATGATCAATGTTTTACTTTGCACACATCACTCATAATGAATGATCAATGTTTTACTTTGCACTCATCAGTCATAACGAATGATCAATGTTTTACTTTACACACATCAGTCATAACGAATGATCAATGTTTTACTTTGCACTCATCAGTCATAACGAATGATCAATGTTTTACTTTGCACACATCACTCATAATGAATGATCAATGTTTTACTTTGCACTCATCACTCATAACGAATGATCAATGTTTTACTTTGCACACATCACTCATAACGAATGATCAATGTTTTACTTTACATTCATCACTCATAACGAATGATCAATGTTTTACTTTACATTCATCAGTCATAACGAATGATCAATGTTTTACTTTACATTCATCAGTCATAACGAATGATCAATGTTTTACTTTGCACACATCAGTCATAACGAATGATCAATGTTTTACTTTACATTCATCACTCATAACGAATGATCAATGTTTTACTTTGCACACATCAGTCATAATGAATGATCAATGTTTTACTTTACATTCATCACTCATAACGAATGATCAATGTTTTACTTTACATTCATCACTCATAATGAATGATCAATGTTTTACTTTGCACACATCAGTCATAACGAATGATCAATGTTTTACTTTGCATTCATCAGTCATAACGAATGATCAATGTTTTACTTTACATTCATCAGTCATAATGAATGATCAATGTTTTACTTTACACACATCACTCATAATGAATGATCAATGTTTTACTTTGCACTCATCACTCATAACGAATGATCAATGTTTTACTTTGCACACATCAGTCATAATGAATGATCAATGTTTTACTTTGCACTCATCACTCATAACGAATGATCAATGTTTTACTTTGCATTCATCACTCATAACGAATGATCAATGTTTTACTTTGCACTCATCACTCATAACGAATGATCAATGTTTTACTTTGCACACATCACTCATAACGAATGATCAAGGTCTTAATTAGTGAAGGCTCATAACAAAATGGTCGTGGTTTCAGTTAACTTACAATCACAGGGATCATTGTCATCAAGACATGGATCAGGATCGTAATGATTATATGACTTCAATAAACAAAGGATCACAATGAAGGATCACAATGAAGGATCATGGTTTGGGCTGACACAGCGACAGGATTGTGACCATTGTCACAGATAATGCTGGATCCTGACGAATGATCCTCTTCACAGTTAACGCAGGATCCTTGGCCAGCACATTTCCCAGCTAGGCCTGGGCTCTTTTTGGGTAGCTGATCCACATTATGTCACCATCAAACAATCAACAACAACAACAAACCAGTCCACTCCATCCACTGAACACCTCAATCAAAGAACCAAAGACCTCAGCAGATCGCAATAAATAAAAGTCGCCGTTCATGAAAATGATCTCAGAGATGGCCCAGTCACCATGGACTCAAGTTTTCTGTCAGTCTCAAAAAAGTGGCCGCTCACGTAATGATCTCAATCTCAATCAATGAACCAAAGACCTTGATAGATGGCCCAGTCACCAAAGACCTTGATAGATGGCCCAGTCACCAAAGACCTTGATAGATGGCCCAGTCACCAAAGACCTTGATAGATGGCCCAGTCACCAAAGACCTTGATAGATGGCCCAGTCACCAAAGACTTAAAGACACACTGACGCACCACGGTTAAGTCCCTTGTTTTTTTTCTGGGTAGCTGTGACCCACATGCACATGCCCCCAATTTCAAATTGAGGCTACTCTTTAAAATGATGTTTCGCTTTGAATTTTGGGGAATTGTAAGGGATCCAAACCTGGTCAAAACAAGATTTCTTACCAGCTATAAGAGGGAAAACATGTAAAAAACATGATTTTGACACATGACGTGGTGGGTCTTTAAGATTTCTGTCAGTCTCCAAAAAGTGGCCATTCATGAAAATGATTTCAATCTCAATCAAAGACCTCGAAAGATGGCCCGGTCACTGTTGAGTGAAGGTCTCTGGTCAATCATAACAAAGATGCTGTGGACCAGATGATCTCCATGTCGGTCGCCTCACCGCGCCACTTTCTATGTACACAGGATTTCCGTGATGAACTGACCGGTCCCCCCATCAGCTGAAGAAGTAGGTGGACTCCAGCACTTTGTCCAGGTCAAAGTCCCCTGCAAGGAAAGCGTCAAATAAATAGAATTAACAATTTTGTGAGATTATAATGCTAGCAAACAATGAGCAACTTAGGACACGGATGTGACCACCAGGGGGCAATCAAACCAGTAGGGGCTTACCATGCGATATTCTTAGCTGGGCATAGTGAGAAAGAGGGAGATTTTTCCTCCAACTAAGAATATCACGTGATAAGCCCCTACTGGTTTGATAGCCCCATGGTGGTCAAATCCGCATCATAAGTTGACCAGTGCTACCATATGTTTTGGACTATAAGGCGATACTTCCCCCCCCCCCAGACTGAGACCCCTGCGCCTTATAATATGACTAGTAAATTAGTAAGAAAATATAGTAACAAAATCTGAATTTTGTGCAAAATGTGGGGGGTGCAGCTTTTATACACATGCACACACACACACACGCACAGAGAGGCTGGGAGAAGACATCTGAGGGCAGGGTTTAATAGGAATTGTTTGGAAATAATTAAGTGGAGTAATTTCATGGTGTGGAGGAGTTATCTTGCCTAATTCAATCGGTCAAACAGGGGAAGTTACTCTGCCATCAGGTAAATCCCCAGCCCTCATTCTTGCTCTTGAGGAGACACACAGCATGTAGAACGCAGTGCGTCATTCTGAAATTGATGTCATTTATATTTTTACGTCACAGTTTGCAGAGTCTATCACATTGTAGCAACTGGCCACCCCTTATTTCTCTACAAAATGTTTGCAAGTCGCTGACTCGCATCCTGCGGTTTCAAGCCCCGATGCCATTGTTGCATTGTCGCTATGGTATTTGACCGAGTAATGGAGGTAAACAACTCTAATTTTCACAAAGTGCTCTCCCCTAGTTTATTTTCCGAAAATCGTCTATTCTCTAGCCTGAACACTGCTAATCCGCTAAGCGACACACACTCACTTGTCTGAATTACATGCCCAGCGAACTCAACTTTAACAAAATTGCTCTCCCCCTTTCCCCTAGTTTCATTCCTTTACCATCCTCCAACCTTCCCTGATTCCGCCTTACCCTCCAATCACATCCCCCTTTCCCCTAGTTTCATTCCTTTACCATCCCCCAACCTTCCCTGATTCCGCCTTACCCTCCAATCACATCCCCCTTTCCCCTAGTTTCATTCCTTTACCATCCTCCAACCTTCCCTGATTCCGCCTTACCCTCCAATCACATCCCCCTTTCCCCTAGTTTCATTCCTTTACCATCCCCCAACCTTCCCTGATTCCGCCTTACCCTCCAATCACATCCCCCTTTCCCCTAGTTTCATTCCTTTACCATCCCCCAACCTTCCCTGATTCCGCCTTACCCTCCAATCACATCCCCCTTTCCCCTAGTTTCATTCCTTTACCATCCCCCAACCTTCCCTGATTCCGCCTTACCCTCCAATCACACACCCCTTTCCCCTAGTTTCATTCCTTTACCATCCTCCAACCTTCCCTGATTCCGCCTTACCCTCCAATCACACACCCCTTTCCCCTAGTTTCATTCCTTTACCATCCTCCAACCTTCCCTGATTCCGCCTTACCCTCCAATCACATCCCCCTTTCCCCTAGTTTCATTCCTTTACCATCCTCCAACCTTCCCTGATTCCGCCTTACCCTCCAATCACATCCCCCTTTCCCCTAGTTTCCTTCCTTTACCATCCCCCAACCTTCCCTGATTCCGCCTTACCCTCCAATCACATCCCCCTTTCCCCTAGTTTCATTCCTTTACCATCCTCCAACCTTCCCTGATTCCGCCTTACCCTCCAATCACATCCCCCTTTCCCCTAGTTTCCTTCCTTTACCATCCCCCAACCTTCCCTGATTCCGCCTTACCCTCCAATCACATCCCCCTTTCCCCTAGTTTCATTCCTTTACCATCCCCCAACCTTCCCTGATTCCGCCTTACCCTCCAATCACACACCCCTTTCCCCTAGTTTCATTCCTTTACCATCCCCCAACCTTCCCTGATTCCGCCTTACCCTCCAATCACATCCCCCTTTCCCCTAGTTTCATTCCTTTACCATCCCCCAACCTTCCCTGATTCCGCCTTACCCTCCAATCACATCCCCCTTTCCCCTAGTTTCATTCCTTTACCATCCCCCAACCTTCCCTGATTCCGCCTTACCCTCCAATCACATCCCCCTTTCCCCTAGTTTCATTCCTTTACCATCCCCCAACCTTCCCTGATTCCGCCTTACCCTCCAATCACATCCCCCTTTCCCCTAGTTTCCTTCCTTTACCATCCCCCAACCTTCCCTGATTCCGCCTTACCCTCCAATCACATCCCCCTTTCCCCTAGTTTCATTCCTTTACCATCCTCCAACCTTCCCTGATTCCGCCTTACCCTCCAATCACATCCCCCTTCCCCCTCATAATTAAAAAAAAAAAAAAATTATATGAGACAAATGCAAATTATATATATTCACGTCAAAACCTTCAGCCCAGAATTTTCACGACCATCCAAACTTTCAGTGAGCGAGTGGTGTGTGTGTGTGTGTGTGTGTGTGTGTGTGAGGGGGGCTTTCCCCCGCTAAATCAACCTGACTACCACACAAATTGGCTTCCAAAATGAGGAAGCCACAAGTTTTTACACTTCAAAAACCGGAAGCCACAAGCTTTTCACAGAAAAACAAATTGATGTAGGTCTCCCTACTAACTAAGAAATCTCATTAAATTTGAAACCCTCTTCACGAAGTAAGCCAGGCAGACGATAATTATTTCTTTTTTTTATAACAAAAATCACGCGAGAGTCGGGAGGTTGCTATAGACTCAGATCTAACCGCTTTCTTTTCGGCAGTTGTGAGATTTCATTAAAAAAACAAGGAGATCAAATATAATTTATCGGCCGCCATGTTCCAAAAATCTGCAAGGTATTAGCATGCGTCTGTATGTGCATGTATGCATTTGCATAAAATGACCAAAGTTTTCCCTGACTCTGAATGCAAGATATGGCGATAAAATAAACATGTTACAATTCCTCCTCTCTGTACCTGTGGAGGGAACATTGGCCAGAGCGCTGTGCAGAAACTGCTGGGCCTTCACCACGGGGGCCTCCAGGTCTTTGTCCACGCTGCTCAGAAAACACACACACACACAAAATCATCATCATCATTGCCGGAATAGTTCCACTACATGTTGTAGTAATAGTAGCAGTAGTAATAAAAATAGAGGCTTCACTGCAGTAGTAATAGTAGTACAGATAAACCTCTATTTTAAGACTTCCAAAATGTCCGGAAAAATCGGTCGTAAATTGGAGGGGTCGTATGACGGAGGTTTTCACTGGCAGCCGTAGAAAGAAAAAGTTCAGCACAGTTCATACTCTCTTCTTCAAGCACACATACAATGACATATTAAAACTGGATTTGGGTCTTTCCAACTCCATAGGATTGTGCAATCGATGTATTACAGTTTCAATTCGCCGACTTCTGTTAATCACCTCCACTCTCGTCCAAAGTCAGTGGTTTTCTTTTTCAAAGTCAGTGGTTTTCGTGCTTTTCCTACGCTCTCCGCCATCTTTTCTACAACAAGGGAAGCGACTCCGCTTTCAGGCCCTTGACCGTGGTTGTTTCCCTTTGCTCGATGTCTATGCAGACGACAGCAACGGTCGTAAAACCCAACAAAATGGCGGTCGTAAGTCGCGTTTTAGAGGAAGTCGTTTAGGAGAGGTCGTTTACATAGAAAAATGCATCTGTGCCAACAAATCCGGTCTCAAATGAGAGGTGGTCGCTTAACAGAGGGTCATAAAATAGGGGTTTGTCTGTAGCAGTAATAGCCAAACCTCTATTTTAAGACTTCCAAAAAGTCAGAAAAATCTGTCTTAAATTGGAGGGGTCTTATAACAGAGGCTGGGGGAATCCTCCCATGTTTGCTCCACAGGCAACCGTACTCCCTGTGGTCTTACCTGCGGTCCTGGGGGAGGTAGGTGTTGGTCAGCTGCCTGGACAGGTCCTGCAGGATGGGCTGCTTGTGTAGAGCCACAAACTGTTCACGACACACCTGGGTGCACAGAGAAAACATCATTGTCATTGTCGCCATCACCACCATCATCATCATTGTTATTGTCATCATAATCATTATCATCATCATTATTAGAGCTGTTCACGACACACCTGGGTGCACAGAGAAAACATCATTGTCATTGTCGCCATCACCACCATCATCATCATCATTGTTATTGTCATCATAATCATTATCATCATCATTATTAGAGCTGTTCACGACACACCTGGGTGCACAGAGAAAACATCATTGTCATTGTCGCCATCACCACCATCATCATCATCATTGTCATCATAATCATTATCATCATCATTATTAGAGCTGTTCACGACACACCTGGGTGCACAGAGAAAACATCATTGTCATTGTCGCCATCGCCACCATCATCATCATCATTGTTATTGTCATCATAATCATTATCATCATCATTATTAGAGCTGTTCACGACACACCTGGGTGCACAGAGAAAACATCATTGTCATTGTCATCATCACCACCATCATCATCATTGTTATTGTCATCATAATCATTATCATCATCATTATTAGAGCTGTTCACGACACACCTGGGTGCACAGAGAAAACATCATTGTCATTGTCGCCATCACCACCATCATCATCATCATTGTTATTGTCATCATAATCATTATCATCATCATTATTAGAGCTGTTCACGACACACCTGGGTGCACAGAGAAAACATCATTGTCATTGTCGCCATCACCACCATCATCATCATTGTTATTGTCATCATAATCATTATCATCATCATTATTAGAGCTGTTCACGACACACCTGGGTGCACAGAGAAAACATCATTGTCATTGTCGCCATCACCACCATCATCATCATTGTTATTGTCATCAAACTACAATCATTATCATCATCATTATTAGAGCTGTTCACGACACACCTGGGTGCACAGAGAAAACATCATTGTCATTGTCGCCATCACCACCATCATCATCATTGTTATTGTCATCATAATCATTATCATCATCATTATTAGAGCTGTTCACGACACACCTGGGTGCACAGAGAAAACATCATTGTCATTGTCGCCATCACCACCATCATCATCATCATTGTTATTGTCATCATAATCATTATCATCATCATTATTAGAGCTGTTCACGACACACCTGGGTGCACAGAGAAAACATCATTGTCATTGTCGCCATCACCACCATCATCATCATCATTGTCATCATAATCATTATCATCATCATTATTAGAGCTGTTCACGACACACCTGGGTGCACAGAGAAAACATCATTGTCATTGTCGCCATCACCACCATCATCATCATCATTGTTATTGTCATCATAATCATTATCATCATCATTATTAGAGCTGTTCACGACACACCTGGGTGCACAGAGAAAACATCATTGTCATTGTCGCCATCACCACCATCATCATCATTGTTATTGTCATCATAATCATTATCATCATCATTATTAGAGCTGTTCACGACACACCTGGGTGCACAGAGAAAACATCATTGTCATTGTCGCCATCACCACCATCATCATCATCATTGTTATTGTCATCATAATCATTATCATCATCATTATTAGAGCTGTTCACGACACACCTGGGTGCACAGAGAAAACATCATTGTCATTGTCGCCATCACCACCATCATCATCATCATTGTCATCATAATCATTATCATCATCATTATTAGAGCTGTTCACGACACACCTGGGTGCACAGAGAAAACATCATTGTCATTGTCGCCATCACCACCATCATCATCATTGTTATTGTCATCATAATCATTATCATCATCATTATTAGAGCTGTTCACGACACACCTGGGTGCACAGAGAAAACATCATTGTCATTGTCGCCATCACCACCATCATCATCATCATTGTCATCATAATCATTATCATCATCATTATTAGAGCTGTTCACGACACACCTGGGTGCACAGAGAAAACATCATTGTCATTGTCGCCATCGCCACCATCATCATCATCATTGTTATTGTCATCATAATCATTATCATCATCATTATTAGAGCTGTTCACGACACACCTGGGTGCACAGAGAAAACATCATTGTCATTGTCATCATCACCACCATCATCATCATTGTTATTGTCATCATAATCATTATCATCATCATTATTAGAGCTGTTCACGACACACCTGGGTGCACAGAGAAAACATCATTGTCATTGTCGCCATCACCACCATCATCATCATCATTGTTATTGTCATCATAATCATTATCATCATCATTATTAGAGCTGTTCACGACACACCTGGGTGCACAGAGAAAACATCATTGTCATTGTCGCCATCACCACCATCATCATCATTGTTATTGTCATCATAATCATTATCATCATCATTATTAGAGCTGTTCACGACACACCTGGGTGCACAGAGAAAACATCATTGTCATTGTCGCCATCACCACCATCATCATCATTGTTATTGTCATCATAATCATTATCATCATCATTATTAGAGCTGTTCACGACACACCTGGGTGCACAGAGAAAACATCATTGTCATTGTCGCCATCGCCACCATCATCATCGTAATCATCATCATCATTGTTATTGTCATCATAACCATCATTATCATCATCATCATCGTCATTGTCATCAACATCGCCATCATCATTATTAGAGCCGTTCATGACACACGTGGGTCTATAGAGAAGGCATCATCATCGTCATTGACATCATCATTGATATTATCATTGACATTATCATCATCATCATCATTGACATCCTCATTGATATTATCATTATTATCATCATCATTATCATCATTGATATTATCATTATTATCATCATCATTATCAGAGCCACAAACTGTTCATGACACGCTTGATCCACAGGTAAAGCATCACCATGATCGTTATCAATCTGTGCGATCTTCTCTCTCTCTCTCTGTCCTTATTTTGTATTTAGTTGAATAGAAAAGCGTATTGCGTGCTCTGGCACAAAAATGGAGGAAAAGCATTTTTCTCTGAAAATATTTGGGGGTTTCAGGAGACCTTGTTTAATGCTGGTCTCAATGGTAAAGAACCCTTCATGGTGATCAGGGGACAATTCCTTTTAAGGATAAATATATAAAACCGCTAAACATTGGGGAATAGGCATCTCCTCAAGCTTAAACCCCCATCTGAAATTTGTTTTTCTGCATTCACTTTTCTCTGAATTAGAGAATTTTCTTACAATGCCTGGCGTTTATGCGTAACTGAACTCACACATCCCTGTACAAAAACTACAATATAACTCAATACAAAACAGCAGAAGACACTGACCTTGTTCATGATCTAACACATCCCTGTACAATATAACTCAATACAAAACAGCAGAAGACGCTGACCTTATTCATGATCTCCACATCGCAGGCGTGGGTCCAGAAACAGTCGTGGACCGACACAAACGTGATCCCCGCCCTGGAAACAACACACATCCACTTTTACAACTGACACTGATATCACTGCCCAGAGCTTTGCAGCTCAAGCGGCTTTAACGTTAACACGTGTGCACAAAATCAGAAAAAAAGAAAGCCAGTCAGCTCTAAAATCAATCGAATCAAAGAACGACAAGGAAAAAACCCACCAAAAAGCCACCAAAGCAAACAACTTGAGAATGGGATTGGGAACGAATAAATTTTAATTTAACCCTTTCATCGCCACTGTCGCCTCTTGGCACCACAATGATTTAACACCCATGTTACTGAAAGGCATCAAATGAGGGTCTGGTATCCAATGACCTTATGTTCTTAATTTTGGGAGGTAAGGACAGGACCTCTTTTATGCATGTCACAAAGGAATCCCCAATATTGCAGACAGAATCTTTTCTCTACCCAGGTAAGCTTAATGGAAAGTTTTGGCTGAAAAATGGCTGGCGTTGAAAGAGTTAAGCTAAACGCTAAGCTAGACGATTCCGTTTGAAGATGGGTCTGCGCCATAAGCATACCCATAAACGCGGGGTAGAATGAGATAAGCGACGGAAGTACCCCCTTACCTCAAACAGTAGAGAGCAGTGAGCATCATGTGCGTGGAGTCCAGGGAGTGGATGAAGTTGGGGGGAAAGGCGTTCTTCTGTTTCACCGCGTTGGGCTTCCTGCGACACAGCACAACACACATACCATACAAACTGGACTATATAACTGCACCTCTATATAAGCCGCATCCCTTAAATTGACAAAATATTAGGCATTTATTCACATGTAAGCCGCACCAATTTATAAGCCGCAGAGAAAATTGAATGTGCACAAACCAACACAAATATAGACATTCTCTTATTAGAGCATAAATATTTAATGTTCTCAGACACTTTAAACATGAGATTCGAATCTATTGATTACCAAAACCAGTTTTGAGTTTAAATAAGCTAAAAAATAGGCTGAAGAATGTGGCCCAAAACAGATTTAATCATACTGATAAATGTAGAATGGGAACAAATCCACAGATAAGCCGCACCAGTCTATAAGCCGCATGGGCCAAAGTTGAGGGGGAAAGTAGCGGCTGATAGTCCGCATTTTACGGTACATGGGTGTAACTCCCCCAAATGAAAACAACTGAAAGGCAGGTGCAGGGGCCACCCAGTGCCCCGGCAAGGGCAGAGCCCCGCTGGACCATTCAGGAGGGCAACGCAAGAGAGAGAGAGAGAGATAACCACACAGACAGTCACAATGATGGACAGAGACAGTTTGAGTCCGATAAGCCTTGCAAAATAATTACATTACCTTTGAAAGCAATATGGCGTCACTATGCTGTGTTCAAGATTCCCCGAAAGAGACTTCCGGGATAGAACAATCAAGATCAAAACACCCCAAATCGCCTGTGGTCAATTTTTTTTTGGGGGATGAATTTAAAAAAACCCTGAAGTTCAGTTTCTGGTAAAATTAAAAAAACTGAAATCGGTGTAAAACTGAAAGAGTAGCACCCATGCGTGACATACTGTTTACACACTGTTAGTAATACAGTGGAACCTCCCTTACAAGACCTTCAAAAATCATACAAAATGGGGTCTTATACGGGAGGGGTCTTATGAGGGAGGTCATTTTAATACTTACAAAGAAGAGCAATGTCTCGGAGAAGTAGGTCTTATATGGGAGGGAGTCACATAATGGGAGGTCTTAAAGGGAGGTAATTTTAATACTTCCAAAGAAGTCGTGTAGTTGTTTGTTGTATGTTCCAGTGACATTGCAGTCTGTTTCATTTTTTTTTTTTACTTCCAAAGAAGGGCAATGTCTCGGAGAAGTAGGTCTTATACGGGAGGGAGTTTCATAATGGGAGGTCTTATAAGGGAGGTTCCACTGTAACGTCCTCGGACAGAAAAGGAATAATCCTAGGCCGCTACACGTCCAGTGAAATCGTACAACTGACCGATACGATTCGATCATATGGTCTCGAACCATGGATCTCATCTGTTCTTGGAGACCACGTGATCCAATCGTATGCTACACGGTACAGTCGTACAATATTAGTGGACGTGTGGCTGTCCCTTTACGCCCAATCCGTGAAATTGCCCATTTCATAAAACCATGGACAATGCATCAAAGTTTTCTATTCCCAATCACACAGACATTGATCAAGGTCAATGCAACAGTAGCACGTGTTTCTCCATTGTATTTGCACCTCCATCCTCACACACACATCCCCCCACCCCAACCCCAACTCTGCCAAATGCTACACTTGGAGACAACGTGATCAAATCGTATGCTACAAGGTACAGTCGTACAATATTAGTGGACGTGTGGCTGTCCCTTTACGTTTGAATCCGTGAAATTGCCCATCTCATAAAACCATGGACAATGAACGAAAGTTTTTTTTCCCAATCACACAGACATTGATCAAGGTCAATGAACTGTAGCACGTGTTTCTCCATTGTATTTGCACCTCCATCCTCACACACACATCATATCATTTAGTGATAAAACTCGATCTGACTTGCTTCCCTTAAAGGAAGGAAAGAAGGAAGGAAGGAAGGAAGGAAGGAAGGAAGGAAGGAAAGAAAGAAGGAAGGAAGGAAGGAAAGAAGAAAGGAAGGAAGGAAGGAAGGAAGGAAGGAAGGAAGGAAGAAGGAAGGAAGGAAGGAAGGAAGGAAGGAAATGAAAGAAAGAAAGAAGAAAAGAAAGAAAGGAAGGAAGGAAAATTGGCTAGGAAGGAAGAAGGAAGGAAGTAAGGAAGGAAGGAAGGAAGGAAGGAAGGAAGGAAAGAAGGAAGGAAGGAAGGAAGGAAGGAAGGAAGGAAGGAAGGAAGATAAAACTCGAAGGAAGAAAGGAAGGAAGGAAGGAAAGGAAGGAAGGAAGGAAGGAAGGAAGGAAGGAAGGAAGGAAGGAAGGAAGGAAGGAAGGAAGGAAGGAAGGAAGGAAGGAAGGAGGAAGGAAGAGAAGAAGGAAGGAAGGAAGGAAGGAAGGAAAGGAAGGAAGGAAGGAAGGAAGGAAGGAAGGAAGGAAGGAAGGAAGGAAGGAAGGAAGGAAGGAACATGCCAATTCAATGCGTGAGGGTCTCAGGTTCAACCTCTCTTTCCAGTTTGATGTGAAAATCAAACTAAGTGAGAATGTCGAGTCCTTCGGATGGGCACCTAAAGCAAGTCTGAACCATGTGCTTTACACAACAACAGAAAGTCCACGGCAGTGAAAAGTCGATAAGAGTAGGGAGAGGTTCCACTACCTGGTATGAACCTAACTGATAGCTAGGTTTCCAAAGTCTGTCAACCTCCCACCTCTCACCCCCTACCTCCCACTACCACTCCCCCCCCCCCCCCAAGAAAAGGCTGGCTTGGTGCTGCACTGTGTTAACACGCTCTCCATGTGGGAGCTGCAGAGCGAAGTCTGTTACCAAAAATAATACAAATTGAATTGAGACTTAAAAGCAGACACAACACACATACAGAGTCACATTCACACACAGTCACGCACACACACACACACACACAGAGTCACACTCACGTACATAGAGAAACACACACAGACTCACTCAAAGCAGTTCCAGTGATCGTTGGTGTTCACTCCATATCGCGCTAAAGCCATGGACTTGTGGTAAGGTTGCACCACAGAGACAGACAAAGAGAGACAAAGAGAGACAGACAGAGAGACAGACAGAGAGACAGACACACAGACACAGACTCACTCAAAGCAGTTCCAGTGGTCGTTGGTGTTCACTCCATATCGCGCTAAAGCCATGGGCTTGTGGTAGGGTTGCACCACAGACAGGCCGATGGGGGTGACCCATTCCACGGGACGCTGACACACCACCGCTATCAACTGGGCACTGAGCGTCAGCCAGTCCTGCAGGACACACCATCCACAATGGTCAATCATCACCATCATCTACGAGCAGAAAGCTTGCTTCTTCTATTTTCTACCTTGATCACCAAACCCAAACCCTGGTGAGTTTTCCCCATTCTACCATTTTTGTCCCCCTTCATCATAAAGATAATCAGCATGATAATAATCGACAGAAGATATATGCGCATTAAGAGTGCATTTTCTCAATAGAACTCAACGCCACTTTATTTCGAGACAGATAAAACGCACTCACACACACACAAACACACCAGTAAAATTGAAATACACAAACAGACATGCATCTATTCTTTCATCTATCAATGTATCCATTCCCCTGAAGACGGAGTGTGGCTGCCCACATGGCGAGGTAATCAAAAATTGTCACACACGTAATGTTCTCATCCCTAGCTGGTGCATTTGTACTGAATTGTTCAAGTGCTGTGGCTGTTGGGATGATCCCTGGAGTCGCTAAGCCAGGGAACAACAACCACAACAACAACAACAATGTATCCATTATCACTATATCACTCAGTCTATCCATCCATCCGCCTGTCAAACCACTAGATCACCCTTCATTCATCTATCAATTTATCCATATCAACCTATCCATCCACCCACCTGTCAAACCACTAGATCACCCATTCATTCATCTATCCACCAACCA
>CM065698.1:48591926-48654426 GCA_017654935.2 Phymorhynchus buccinoides | reverse complement strand
CTAGCCCTAACCCTAGCCCTAACCCTACTTCTGACCCCCCACCCTATAAGACGGAAAAAACCAACGAACCACAAGTGTGACAAATCGCGGTGTACTGCAGTACATAGTGGGGAGGGTTGGTTTAGCTACCAGGGTTAGGGTTAGGGTTAGTATTCCAAAAAGAAGCTTGTTCCTAAAATACAGCTTTTGTAGCTCAAGAAAGGCAATTCAAAAATACAATTAACCGAGAAATGCAGGGGGGGTGGCACATCTGACCTTTACCGATTTTTCTATTGATTCTAAGCCAATCTGATAGTTTGTATGTGTATTCACTTTCTCTTGTCTCTCTCTGTGATTATGTTTCTATGGTCACCCCCTAAAGTGTGTGCAATTACTTCTATATAAAGAAGTTGGTCACCACCACAGAAGAAGAAGTCAAAGACTTGTCATAAATTATTTAAGCTCATTTGTTAATTCATTTCTAATTCTACGCTCTGATATTTATTCTAACTGATAGCCCAAAGGTTGTGTGTATTGTGTGTGTGTGTGTGTGTGTGTGTGTGTGTGTGTGTGTGTGTGTGTGTGTGTGTGTGTCTGTGTCTGTGTGTGTGTGACTGAGTGTCAAATGTTTGCTTTAACGAGTAATACTTTATAATTTTATGCATAATATTTGTCTGAACAGCGACTAATTAGATTGTTGTTTGTGTGCATGCGTGTGTGCGTGTGTGTGTGTGTGTGTGTGTTTTAAAATTTTGTTGTCTTATTTAAGTTGTCTTCCTAAACATTACTTGTCATGTCTTATTATTTATAAAATGTGCATGCCAGGCAGTGAATTTCTTTGCTTTTTGTGAAGACAATAAAATGATTGAATTGATTGATTGATTGATCCTAAGGGCCAGCCGCACTGCGCACTATTCAATCCAAATGCGATACGATTGTGGCGATGTCTGTGAGTCACGATTCACGCGAAATACTTCCGTCTAAAAAATAATTCTATTTTCATTCACTATACTCATGTCGACCGCAATACATGAATCACATAAAATGTCTGATACAATACTACAGATATTTCATCAGATTCGTGTACCCGGGACTACACATATAGTGAACAAAACTAGTAGGATTTGTTCAGATTCATCGAGACAGTAGAATTTCACCTGAATCATGCCTCGCAAATGTCACAATCGGATTGCAGTGAATCAAATCATATGCAGCATAGCGGCCCCTTTTGGGATACAGAGGAGTACTGTTAACACAAAATGCATTATTCCAGAGTGTCTTTGTGTGTTAACCGTACTTTGCGCAAAGTACCGTCATTTCCGGGCTACAAGGCGATATTTTTTCTCCAATTTCGACCTATGCGCCTAATAAACGAGGGTGCCCTATTAGTGAACAAAATCGTAAGAGAGGCAACGATTGCCGTGTTCAGTACAGTCTACTGTGAGTCCGACATCGAAAGTGGTCACGAGTAACCGATACGACGAATACTCACGCTAAAATGCTTCAAAATCCCTATTATCGTCCGAGATACCGTCCAACAGATGCCATAACCCTTCATTGGATGTAAAAAGCATCGTTGTAGAGCTTAAAATGCCATAATTCTATCAGAATTGTCCAAACACAACAACAGGAAGCAGCTCAAACGGAAGTTCGATTATTTGAAAGGGGAGCCAACTCTCGTTGATGACAGCAGTAACAAGGCTACATCAAAATGTTATGTTCTGCATGGTTCTCCGACTTCAGAGGATTTTAGACTGATGATGTTATGCTAGGAGCTTGTCATGGCTGTGCGCTGATTTGAAAGGGGAATGCACTCTCGTTTATGACTGCAGTAATGGCTGTCAGCAAGCATTTACTGAACATGCAAGGGCTTCAATTTTCTTTACTTTCTTTCGGCAGGTTCGTATTACCTTATGCACAAGGGCGCCTTTTCCTTTGATTTTTTTCAGATTTGTCTTGAAAATTGCCGGATTCGCCTTATAAACACAATCACCCAATGGCCATAAAATACGGTATTGTTCACAGGGCTTCCAGGGACCCCCATTTGGGTGTCTATGAAGCACTAACATTCTCAAGGACCCTCTAAAAGAATGTGCAGGGGGTCCTACGGATGCACTAGCAAAATTATTTTTGGCACTCGCAATGCCACTGGGGTCCTCTATCCCGCCTCTAGGACCCTCTATACTGAAAGTGAAGGAGTCTCTGGGACCCCTTGTTTTGCGGGACGATTGGGAGCCCTGTGTTCATTCAATGATTCATACCAGTACAGCAAATGTAATGAGTTCTGACCTGGTGTGTGGGTAGGTGGCAGACGTACTGCTCGGGGTCAGGGGAGCGGGAGGCTTTGGCGATCTCCATGCAGCAGGCCAGGGTCTGCCACGGCTCATCAGACGTCTGCCACCACCGCTTGCCCTGACACACACAACGCACATATGCATGCGCAGGTAGGAGAGTGAGGAATTGTGCTAAAAGAGCCAAAACATTGGGGCCCGCTTGCCCTGACACAAAACAACGCACATATGTATGCGCAGGTAGGAGAGTGAGGAATTATGAAAAAAGCTAAAACGTTGGGGTCCGCTTGCCCTGACACACAAAACAACGCACATATGTATGCGCAGGTAGGAGAGTGAGGAATTATGAAAAAAGCTAAAACGTTGGGGTCCGCTTGCCCTGACACACAAAACAACGCACATATGTATGCACAGGTAGGAGAGTGAGGAATCATGAAAAAAGCTAAAACGTTGGGGTCCACTTGCCCTGACACACAAAACGACGCACGTATGTATGCACAGGTAGGAGAGTGAGGAATCATGAAAAAAACAGGCATCAGAATAGTCTGAAGTCCAATCCTCTGAAAACTGCGCTAAAAGGGGGCATCAAGGCCTTAGACTGAACAGGGACAACACTGAAATCAGTTCCCAACATGACCAAAAAGGCGTTAATACAGTGAGAAATCACTTCAAAATGCTATTTAACAGAAAAGATAGCACTGAATAAAAAGGCAAAACCTCTGACAAGAGAAGCCAATCCTCTGTCAGAAATCCTTAATCCTCTGAAATTAGCAGATCCTCTGATACTTTTTAGCTTTTTTAAAAGCTAAAGCGTTGGGGTCCGGGGTTCGCAGAAGTTGTCCAGTGGGTGTCCAGGGGGCAAAGCCAGCTGAAGCTGAAGCTTTTTTGTAAGCTAACCCTTAACCCTTTCACCGCCAATGTCGCATTTTAGCACCACAGTGATTTAACACCTATGTCACTAAAAGGCTTCAAATTGGGGTCTATTATCCAAAGACCCTATTGTCTTAGTTTTGGGAAGTAAGGATAGACCTTATTTTATGTATGTCACAGAAGACTCCCCCAATAGGCAATACTGCTGATGGAGTTTGTTCTCTACCCAGGTAAATTTAATTGACATTTTTGGCTGAAATATGGCTGGCGGTGAAAGGGTTAAATTGTAAGTTAAAAACAGCATTGTAATTGATACATTTAGTTCATTTTGCATTCACTCGTCTCATAAGTAATTCTATGCTCAGTTTGTATTTTTTTATCTTAACTTTACAGACGCTAATCCCCCACCCCCCACTCCACCCCTGTCCCCAATATCAATCTTAAAACTTTGACACATACAATGACAAGAGACGTAAAAACAAACAAAAACAAAACGGAACACCATATAAACAAACGTACAGTGAGTGGGTTGTCTGCAGAGTCCAGAATCTCGTGCATGACCTCATTAGCATAGGCCAGCCTCTCTCTGTTAGGGCTCCTGCACACACACACACCAATGAATAACACTGTCAGTAACTCAACCAATAAAAAATATTCTGGCATGAGACCAACCAATGAAAATCAATGAGCCATCTTGGCTTTCAACAACATTTAATGCGTCATCACAGTGACCAATGAAAATCAATGTGCCATCAGACTAACCAATGAAAATCAGTCATCAGAATAACCAATGAAAATCAATGTGTCATCAGAATAACCAATGAAATGCAATGCACCATCAGCATAACATATGAAAATCAATGTGTTGAACTCTTCTGGTACCACGGGGGAATACATTCGCCCAAGACATCACTCTACACACCCACCAAATGCAAAGACATTCACTGCCAAGTACCCTGCCATGTGTTTGTCTATCTTTAGAGCTTAGGTCAATGCTTCTTCCGTTAAAACAATGCATGTGCACTTGAAAAACAATAGCTACTCCCCTCTTGTTGGTTGAGATGCAACGGACAGCCAATAACGTCAAAAAGTAGTTACTCCCCTCTTGTTGGTTGAGATGCAACGGACAGCCAATAACGTCAAAAAGTAGTTACTCCCCTCTTGTTGGTTGAGATGCAACGGACAGCCAATAACGTCACAAAGTAGTTACCCCCCTCTTGTTGGTTGAGATGCAACGGACAGCCAATAACGTCAAAAAGTAGTTACTCCCCTCTTGTTGGTTGAGATGCAACGGACAGCCAATAACGTCACAAAGTAGTTACTCCCCTCTTGTTGGTTGAGATGCAACGGACAGCCAATAACGTCACAAAGTAGTTACTCCCCTCTTGTTGGTTGAGATGCAACGGACAGCCAATAACGTCAAAAAGTAGTTACTCCCCTCTTGTTGGTTGAGATGCAACGGACAGCCAATAACGTCACAAAGTAGTTACTCCCCTCTTGTTGGTTGAGATGCAACGGACAGCCAATAACGTCAAAAAGTAGTTACTCCCCTCTTGTTGGTTGAGATGCAACGGACAGCCAATAACGTCACAAAGTAGTTACCCCCCTCTTGTTGGTTCAGATGCAACGGACAGCCAATAACGTCACAAAATAGTTACCCCCCTCTTGTTGGTTGAGATGCAACAGACAGCCAATAACGTCAAAAAGTAGTTACTCCCCTCTTGTTGGTTGAGATGCAACGGACAGCCAATAACGTCACAAAGTAGTTACCCCCCTCTTGTTGGTTCAGATGCAACGGACAGCCAATAACGTCACAAAGTAGTTACTCCCCTCTTGTTGGTTGAGATGCAACGGACAGCCAATAACGTCACAAAGTAGTTACCCCCCTCTTGTTGGTTGAGATGCAACGGACAGCCAATAACGTCACAAAGTAGTTACTCCCCTCTTGTTGGTTCAGATGCAACGGACAGCCAATAACGTCACAAAGTAGTTACTCCCCTCTTGTTGGTTGAGATGCAACGGACAGCCAATAACGTCACAAAGTAGTTACCCCCCTCTTGTTGGTTGAGATGCAACGGACAGCCAATAACGTCACAAAGTAGTTACCCCCCTCTTGTTGGTTGAGATGCAACGGACAGCCAATAACGTCACAAAGTAGTTACTCCCCTCTTGTTGGTTCAGATGCAACGGACAGCCAATAACGTCACAAAATAGTTACCCCCCTCTTGTTGGTTGAGATGCAACAGACAGCCAATAACGTCAAAAAGTAGTTACTCCCCTCTTGTTGGTTGAGATGCAACAGACAACCAATAACGTCACAAAATAGTTACTCCCCTCTTGTTGGTTGAGATGCAACAGACAAGCAAGAATGTCACAAAATAGTTACTCCCCTCTTGTTGGTTGAGATGCAACAGACAACCAATAACGTCACAAAATAGTTACTCCCCTCTTGTTGGTTGAGATGCAACGGACAACCAATAACGTCACAAAGTAGTTACCCCCCTCTTGTTGGTTGAGATGCAACAGACAACCAATAACGTCACAAAGTAGTTACTCCCCTCTTGTTGGTTGAGATGCAACGGACAACCAATAACGTCACAAAGTAGTTACTCCCCTCTTGTTGGTTGAGATGCAACGGACAACCAATAACGTCACAAAGTAGTTACTCCCCTCTTGTTGGTTCAGATGCAACGGACAGCCAATAACGTCAAAAAGTAGTTACCCCCCTCTTGTTGGTTGAGATGCAACGGACAGCCAATAACGTCAAAAAGTAGTTACCCCCCTCTTGTTGGTTGAGATGCAACGGACAGCCAATAACGTCAAAAAATAGTTACCCCCCTCTTGTTGGTTGAGATGCAACAGACAACCAATAACGTCACAAAATAGTTACTCCCCTCTTGTTGGTTGAGATGCAACAGACAAGCAAGAATGTCACAAAATAGTTACTCCCCTCTTGTTGGTTGAGATGCAACAGACAAGCAAGAATGTCACAAAATAGTTACTCCCCTCTTGTTGGTTGAGATGCAACAGACAAGCAAGAATGTCACAAAATAGTTACTCCCCTCTTGTTGGTTGAGATGCAACAGACAGCCAAGAACGTCAAAAAATAGTTACTCCCCTCTTGTTGGTTGAGATGCAACAGACAGCCAAGAACGTCAAAAAATAGTTACTCCCCTCTTGTTGGTTGAGATGCAACAGACAACCAATAACGTCACAAAGTAGTTACTCCCCTCTTGTTGGTTGAGATGCAACAGACAGCCAAGAACGTCAAAAAGTAGTTACTCCCCTCTTGTTGGTTGAGATGCAACAGACAACCAATAACGTCACAAAGTAGTTACTCCCCTCTTGTTGGTTGAGATGCAACGGACAGCCAATAACGTCACAAAGTAGTTACTCCCCTCTTGTTGGTTGAGATGCAACGGACAGCCAATAACGTCAAAAAGTAGTTACTCCCCTCTTGTTGGTTCAGATGCAACGGACAGCCAATAACGTCAAAAAGTAGTTACCCCCCTCTTGTTGGTTGAGATGCAACAGACAACCAATAACGTCACAAAGTAGTTACTCCCCTCTTGTTGGTTGAGATGCAACGGACAGCCAATAACGTCAAAAAATACATGGCGCTAGAAGAGTTAAAAACTAACACCAACAAAAGAACTGAATGAGCATGGTTATCAACAGGAGACCCTAAGCACCCTGAGCGGACCTTTTCTTGAAGCCTGTGAGGTTGATGAGGTGGATTTTCATCCAGTCCAGGCCCTTGGGTCCTAGCGGCTTCCCCTTGGCAAACATCAGTATGCTGCGAGTTACGTCGCTCCCTGCGCACACACACATATGTACATGTTCGCATTTGAGTGTTTAAGTCGTAACACATACACTCACACACATGCATGCATGCACACACACACATACACGTGGATATAGGCACACACACGTATGCAGAAGCACACACACACACACAATCGTGGCATGCATATGCACACACATACAAACACACACATGTATGCATTTGAGCATGTAAGTTGCAAAACACACACACACACACATCAGCATTTGAGCATGCACACACACATACACATGCATAAGCAACACACACACACACACACACACACACAAACATGCACTGACAGACATGCATGCAAGCACGTACATGTACCCAAGCACACTCACATACTTGCAAGCACATGCAAAAGCATGTACACTAGCATTTGTACAGATGCATTAAAGTGCACACACATAGACACATTCTCACATATAATTATACACACACACACACGCATGCATGCGTGCTTGCATGCATGCACACACACACACATTAAAGATCATTTTGACTTGACTTGAATTCACACACACACACACACACACACACACATACAGACACATTCTCACATATGTACACACACACACACACACACACACATGCATGCAAGCACGCACACCCACCCACCCACATTAAAGATCATTTTGACTTGACTTGAATTCACAAACACACACACAGATTCCCACAGACACACACACATACCCAGATGATTGAAGTGGGGTGGACAGGGGTAGGTTCGTCCACGGAAATCCAAGTTGTGGGGGAACCAGAACACATCGTCCCGAAACTGCAACATATGGCAATATGCCGTCAAACACTATCCACCTTCTGCGATACAGTGGAACCTCCCTATTGAGACCTTCCCTATTAAGACCTTCCCTATTGAGACCTTCCCTATTAAAACTCCTGTCTAAGATGCGACCCGGGTCACTCATGCTGCAGTCACGCACTGAATTTGGCACATCTGAGCAACTTTACCACTTTCCTTCGGGGAGTTCCCGAAAATGTGACCCAGCACGATGAAGTCGCTGAGCTGGTTTCTCACAACATGCTTGCAAAGTCAAAAATATAATTTTGTATCAATTTAGAGCTATGGGTATTTCCATGCTCTCTAATATTGTATCTTTCATATCCATACACAGACATAAGACCAGAGGAAAGTAAAATTTCCTGAAAAATTACTGAGGGGCCGGTGTAGGTAATTGTTCTAAAAAATCCTGATCCTGGTCCAAGAAACTAACTTTAATGAAGTGGCTGTTGGAAGGGGGCTTCATCTGAATGGGACGAACATGCTAGATTGGCTGGTGGATTTGAGTGGCAACTGGGGCATGACTGCTTCGTCTGAATGGGACGAACATGCTAGATTGACTTGTGGATTTGAGTGGCAACTGGGGCATGACTGCTTCGTCTGAATGGGACGAACATGCTAGATTGGCTGGTGGATTTGAGTGGCAACTGGGGCATGACTGCTTCATCTGAATGGGATGAACATGCTAGATTGACTTGTGGATTTGAGTGGCAACTGGGGCATGACTGCTTCATCTGAATGGGACGAACATGCTAGATTGGCTGGTGGATTTGAGTGGCAACTGGGGCATGACTGCTTCATCTGAATGGGACGAACATGCTGGATTGGCTTGTGGATTTGAGTGGCAACTGGGGCATGATTGCTTCATCTGAATGGGATGAACATGCTGGATTGGCTTGTGGATTTGAGTGGCAGCTGTGGCATGATTGCTTCGTCTGAATGGGACGAACATGCTAGATTGGCTGGTGGATTTGAGTGGCAACTGGGGCATGATTGCTTCATCTGAATGGGACGAACATGCTGGATTGGCTTGTGGATTTGAGTGGCAACTGGGGCATGATTGCTTCCTCTGAATGGGATGAACATGCTGGATTGGCTGGTGGATTTGAGTGGCAACTGGGGCATGATTGCTTCGTCTGAATGGGATGAACATGCTAGATTGGCTTGTGGATTTGAGTGGCAACTGGGGCATGACTGCTTCCATCAGCTACTCCCAGTCTACACCCTCCCTCCCCTTTTCGCTTCTGTCTCTAGTACTGGACCGCAATATCTTTCAGACATCCTCCACATCTACACACCTTCCCGTCAACTTCGCTCATCTGCTGACACTCATCTTTTACGTATTCCATCCCCTAGAACAAAACAGTTTGGTGAGCGAGCGTCTTCCTTTCAGGGACCAACTGTGTGGAACAGCCTTCCTGCGAGCGTTAGGCATTCGCCTTCAGCTGCAGCCTTCAAGACTGCCACAAAAACTGTCCTATTCAAACGCTCCTAAAGCCCCCACCCACCCCCCATCCCTACCCACTCTGTCCATCTCTGTATCCTGTGTTAGCGAAGGTGTGAGTGTGCGCGTGCGTGGCGTGTGTGTGTGTGTGTGCGTGTGCGTGCATGTGTGCGTGCATGTGTGTGTCTTTGTTTGTGTGTGTGTTGTCATTGTTGTTGTTATATGTTTTTGTTGTTCATGCAAGATATATTATTTTTGTGAAGCGCCTAGAGCCCCCACGGGAGATTAGGCGCTATAGAAATGATCACTATTATTATTATTATTTACTTATCTGAAGAACAGCCCTGCAGGCTTTAAAATGTCCTGAAATCAGGAACTGTCCTGAAATAACTCATGCCTGGTGCCAGAAGCGTACCTTGTTGGCGATGGACAGTCGGTACAGCTCCTGGCACCACAAGCTGTACATCTCCGCCCTCTGAGACCGCAGCTTCTGACGCTGACGGTACGCCGAAGATTTCTCCTGCGTGCTCATGTCCCTGGAAACCACCACAACATTTGTTTCAATTGCTTTTAGTTCGTGTCTATTTTTTACACCCACCACCAGTTATAATGATAAACCAATATAAAGTTTTGGTATTTGGTACTTTATAGTCACAGAGGTGTCTCTGTGAAGTTCGGGTTGCTCCCACCTGGAGAGCACATTGCAGCCAAAGGCACGGCACAATTTTGACCAAATGACAACTTTTTTGTTGTCACTGGGTTTAACGTATGTTAAGTGCATGGACACACGGGACCTCGGTTTATCGTCTCATCCGAAAGACTCCACGTTCAGACCGTAAGGCCTAATGCAGAGTGAGAGGAAAATCCCCTGTAACCAGGTTCGAACTTGGGTTTATTGTATACAAGGCGAATGTGGTACCTCTGTGCCACTCTACAACTAGATCCCTTTTATTTCTGATTGAAGTACAGTACTTGTAAGATTTCCCCCTAACCCTTACCAAAACCAGTGAGAGGAAAATAAAAGAGCTTGCCTACGTGAAAAGAAAGAACTTGTGACAAATACTTGGTCTTAGCTAAAGATAGATCTCTAGAGAAGACAAAAAGCAGTTAGAATGAGGGGAATTTGTGTGGTGTGGATCAACATTCGACAAATGTGAACATTTTCAGGCAATAGAAGAAACCCAAACACTGAAACGAAGCAAGCATTACAAACGAATGGGTGGCACGTAACAACACACGTGGTATGCAGCCGTGTTCATTTGCTCAATGTTTATGCAGACCTGCCAGCCCCCTAACAGACCAAAGAGGAATATTTGTAGCACCAAAGAGGAATTTTGGGGAGCTGATAGGAATTTAGATGCGGCATCTTACCTTTCGTGCGCAAACATACGAGGGGTGCCTGCAAGAACTGTCTATCTATGTTCTTTATTCCTTTTGAGATAGACTGTTCTGGCAGGCACCCCTCGAATTTTGAAGCAGGCACTTTTCAATCCTTGTGAACTTGTCTTATTTAATAAAACAAGTCTTGTCTAGAAGTGTCACAACCATTCTTACACAATAGGAAGCTTTTGGTTTGTTCTTCTATGCTCTTTATTCGGGCAGACCTAGATTACTTAAAAATGAAACTTAGAAGATAATAAATCACTTCAAGTTTGTCTTCCTTTCCTTCTGTTGGCTTGACAAAGTCTGTGGAAGACAGTGGAGTCAAGGAGAATGATAGCTCAGAGGAAGTTGCTAGCACATAACTTCCAGAAGGTGGGATAGCTACTTGTACTGAAAGACCCCCGAGCATCCCCACGGGGAGAGACACATGGGGAAAAAAAAAAGAAAAAAAAGAAAAAAGAGACTCGTGGAGGGTTGGGTCATCCCAGCTGCCCGAATGGAGGCACGAGGCATCCACCCACTGCCCCGTGTGTGTATTGTCTATCGTGCGCATGACTGCCATGCTCTTACTGAGTGATGGGGGGAGGGGAGGGGCAGGTGGAGGCAGGAGGGGGGATGTCCAGGGAGGAGTCTCCGTTGTTGTTGAACACGTGGACGATGAGGTCCAGCACCTGAAATCAACAGCATCATCGTCATCATCATTGTCATCATTATCATCATCATCATCATTGTCATCATCATCATTGTCATCATCATCATTGTCATCATTATCATTGTCTCCGTTGTTGTTGAACACGTGGATGATTAGGTCCAGCACCTGAAATCATCATCATCATTTTTGTCATCACTGTCATCATCATCATCATCGTCATCAATGTCATCATCATCATTATTGTCATCATCATCATTGTCATCATCATTATTGTCATCATCATCATTGTCATCATCATCATTATCATCATCATCACTGTCATCATCATCATTGTCATCATCATTATTGTCATCATCATCATTGTCATCATTATCACTGTCATCATCATCATCATCATCATTGTCTCCGTTGTTCATCACATGGACGATGAGGTCCAGCACCTGAAATCATCATTGTTGTCATCATCATCATCATCATTGTCATCATCATCACTGTCATCATCATCACTGTCATCATCATTATTGTCATCATCATCATCATCATCATCATTGTCTCTGTTGTTGTGGATGATGAGGTCCTGCACCTGAAATCATCATCATTATTGTCATCATCATCATCATTGTCATCATCATCATCACTGTCATCACCAATATCATTATCATCATCATTGTCTCCGTTGTTGTTGAACACGTGGATGATGAGGTCCAGCACCTGAAATCATCATCATCATCATCCATCATCATCATCATCTTCACTGACATTGTCATCAACCTCATCATCCTCATTGCTATCATTGTTTTCACGTCATCATCATCATTGAAAAGCAGACTGTGCAAGTTTCTACTTACAGAAACGTCTTTATTTCACTTTTTTTTTTAAAGCCAAGCTAACACTTACTTAGAACAAGCACCAGACAGAAACAAACTAGCAAGAATCGACATAGGCTAGTTTTTGTGAAATAAAAAAAATAGCAACAACTTTTGACATCAATAGAGTATTTGAATGATAATCTCCACAATCTATCTATCTCATAAAATAATTATTATCCTTCTACATAGCAAACGGAGTATCAAAAAACACTTAAATTATTCCTGACTATCGTGGGCTCTATCTTTTCCCCATAATATCTCATCAGTTCACTTTCCACCCTGTCTTTGCTGAACTTATTTTCTTTCTTTTTCGTACTACCCCCTAAAGTGCAGCAGAATCTTCAACGCGATGAATTTGGCTGCCTAAGGCGAAGAAGAACAAGACAAACTGGAAACGTCAATTTTTATCTTCTTGCTTGACATCGGTCATCCTGACAACCTAAACAATTTCATCAAAAGCATTTTGTTCTTCCACAGCAGTCCTTCGTGCTCTCTCTCTGTTTCTCTCTCTCTCCGTGCCCCCCCCCCCTCTCTCTGTGTCTGTGTACCGGTTTGTTGATGACCCAGGCACAGGCGCTCAGTGTGTTGATGGCGTCCAGTGCAGTGCTCAGCTCTTTGTTGGTCGTCTGCTCCAGCTTCTCCCTCTGGGCCTGAGCCTGCATCGGTATGCGCACCAACCGCACTGCACACACACACACACACATGCATGCACACACATGCATACATACACGCGTACACACACACTCACACACGCGCGTGCACACACACACACACACACATGCATGCACACACACACACACATGCATACATACATGCGTACACACACACTCACACACGCGCGTGCACACACACACACACACACAAACGCATGCACACACACACATACAAACGCACGCACACACACACATACAAACGCACACACACACACACACACGAACGAACACACACACACCACAAACACAAATAAACACCATAAAAATATCAAGCAATATAAACATGCCATTATCTATCACAGACAAAAAGGAGCATCATTTTATAAGGTGCACCCCCGCAAATGTTACGCAAAATTCTTGTTTTGTTGCAACAGTTTCTTACTGCATTATTATTAATCATATTATAAGGTGCAGGGAGGGTCAGTCTGGTTTTGTTGTAACAGTTTCTTACTGCATTATTATTAATCATATTATAAGGTGCAGGGAGGGTCAGTCTGGTTTTGTTGTAACAGTTTCTTAAGTGCATTATTATCGGTCATATTATAAGGTGCAGGGAGGGTCAGTCTGGTTTGTAGTAACAGTTTCTTACTGCATTATTATTGGTCATATTATAAGGTGCAGGGAGGGGTCAGTCTGGTTTTGTTGTAACAGTTTCTTAAGTGCATTATTATCGGTCATATTATAAGGTGCAGGGAGGGTCAGTCTGGTTTGTAGTAACAGTTTCTTACTGCATTATTATTAATCATATTATAAGGTGCAGGGAGGGTCAGTCTGGTTTGTAGTAACAGTTTATTACTGCATTATTATCGGTCATATTATAAGGTGCAGGGAGGGTCAGTCTGCTTTGTAGTAACAGTTTATTACTGCATTATTATCAGTCATATTATAAGGTGCAGGGAGGGTCAGTCTGGTTTGTTGTAACAGTTTATTACTGCATTATTATCAGTCAGTCTGCAGGGAGGGTCAGTCTATTTGTAGTAACAGTTTATTACTGCATTATTATCAGTCATATTATAAGGTGCAGGGAGGGTCAGTCTGCTTTGTAGTAACAGTTTATTACTGCATTATTATCAGTCATATTATAAGGTGCAGGGAGGGTCAGTCTGGTTTGTAGTAACAGTTTATTACTGCATTATTACCAGTCATATTATAAGGTGCAGGGAGGGTCAGTCTGCTTTGTAGTAACAGTTTATTACTGCATTATTATCAGTCATATTATAAGGTGCAGGGAGGGTCAGTCTGGTTTTTTTGTAACAGTTTATTACTGCATTATTATCAGTCATATTATAAGGTGCAGGGAGGGTCAGTCTGGTTTGTAGTAACAGTTTCTTACTGCATTATTATCAGTCATATTATAAGGTGCAGGGAGGGTCAGTCTGGTTTGTAGTAACAGTTTCTTACTGCATTATTATCAGTCATATTATAAGGTGCAGGGAGGGTCAGTCTGCTTTGTTGTAACAGTTTATTACTGCATTATTATCAGTCATATTATAAGGTGCAGGGAGGGTCAGTCTGCTTTGTAGTAACAGTTTATTACTGCATTATTATCAGTCATATTATAAGGTGCAGGGAGGGTCAGTCTGCTTTGTAGTAACAGTTTATTACTGCACTATTATCAGTCATATTATAAGGTGCAGGGAGGGTCAGTCTGGTTTGTAGTAACAGTTTATTACTGCACTATTATCAGTCATAAGGCACAGGGGCGGTCAGTCTGGTTTTGTAGTAACAGTTTATTACTGCACTATTATCAGTCATAAGGCACAGGGGCGGTCAGTCTGGTTTGTTGTAACAGTTTATTACTGCACTATTATCAGTCATAAGGCACAGGGGCGGTCAGTCTGGTTTGTAGTAACAGTAACGCCCCGCCCCCAAAAGCTGAAGTAAAAATTAAATGATAAAGATATTTTAGATAGCTCTCCAATATTCCAAGACAGCTTTAATTTGAAAGCACAATTTATACAAATTTATGGTGTTTTTTTCAAGTGTCTGAAAAATAAGGTAGATACAAAAATTCTTTTGGGGGACAAATTTAGGAGAAAAAAAAAGAGAGAAAAAAAGAGGAATTTCCTTTCCAGGTGAAAAAAAAGAAAAAAAGAAGGAAATCTTTGTGAAACAGCAAAAGGTTGCATCCATGCCGCGGAAGGAAGTGGGTGCCTGAGGGGGGTTACCTGAGCTGAGCAGGTACCCCCCCAGGGAGGGGGACACCCAGGGCACGGGGGGCACCAGCATGGGCAGGAAGGAGGAGTCAAAGGTCAGCTCGTTGACCTCCGCCCCCTGGTACACCTTCACCACCGTGGGGTGGGGCTGAGGACAACAGACAACACAGGCCAGTTACAACACAATGCTCATTGTTCAGGCTGAGGACAACAGACAACACAGGCCAGTTACAACACAATGCTCATTGTTCAGGCTGAGGACAACAGACAACACAGGCCAGTTACAACACAATGCTCATTGTTCAGGCTGAGGACAACAGACAGCACAGGCCAGTTACAACACAATGCTCATTGTTCAGGCTGAGGACAACAGACAACACAGGCCAGTTACAACACAATGCTCATTGTTCAGGCTGAGGACAACAGACAACACAGGCCAGTTACAACACAATGCTCATTGTTCAGGCTGAGGACAACAGACAGCACAGGCCAGTTACAACACAATGCTCATTGTTCAGGCTGAGGACAACAGACAACACAGGCCAGTTACAACACAATGCTCATTGTTCAGGCTGAGGACAACAGACAACACAGGCCAGTTACAACACAATGCTCATTGTTCAGGCTGAGGACAACAGACAGCACAGGCCAGTTACAACACAATGCTCATTGTTCAGGCTGAACAACAGACAGCACAGGCCAGTTACAACACAATGCTCATTGTTCAGGCTGAGGACAACAGACAGCACAGGCCAGTTACAACACAATGCTCATTGTTCAGGCTGAGGACAACAGACAGCACAGGCCAGTTACAACACAATGCTCATTGTTCAGGCTGAGGACAACAGACAGCACAGGCCAGTTACAACACAATGCTCATTGTTCAGGCTGAGGACAACAGACAGGCACAGGCCAGTTACAACACAATGCTCATTGTTCAGGCTGAGGACAACAGACAACACAGGCCAGTTACAACACAATGCTCATTCTTCTTTTTCTTTCTTTTTCCACTGAACATTGTTTCCCCATTTTACAAAATTTATAAGACCCATACACACGCATATCACAGAACAGCAATACGTTTGGAAAAACAGCAATGACATTAACTACAACTACGACAGCACTCAACAGTCACAAAGACAACAACAACAACAGCGATATTAATATTAATAATAGCAATGAAAGCAATAACAATGATAATACTAACACCATCATCCTGACACTGGCTACTTCAAAGTAGTAGTACTATCTCAAACTTCTTCTTCTTCTTCTTTGTTCCCGGCCATATCAGATGGTCAGTCCGGTTTGGTCGATGAAGGCCGCGGTCAACAGCAGCGCCTCAGCAGGACCCCACAGCTTGGGGGGGGGGGGGGGGGGGGGGGGGGGGGGTAACTGTTCCAGTTTGCTGCCCATTTTGGAGAGTCTGTCGGCCTGTTCATTGCCACCCAGACCACAGTGGGAGGGGATCCACTGCAGGATCAGAGCTTATTTGCTGCTGAGCTCTTGCACTTGCAGCTCCTTCCTGATGTCCTGCAGGATTTGGTCTCTCTCTCTTGACTGGAGGCTTTGGAGGACAGCATCAATGTCATTGTCAAAAAAATATCTTAAAAAAAAAAAGTCATTGATGATGTCATGACTGTTGATGTCGTAGGCCTGCAATGATGGGCTTAGGTTTAGACAAGTCTGGAAAGATATATCTTTAGACCACTTTCTCAGATTGAGTCAAGCAGGTCTCTTTTGAATTTTATAACAAGAAAATCGATAATTTCTCTGTCTTCCTCTGGCAGTGAAGGGGTTAATAGACAGGTCCCACTGTAGATGCTATGCAGGTCTTCTACTACATTACATCACACCACATACTATTGCATCGTTGGTTCGTCCGTCCCGAGGGATGATGACCATGCTTCAACAGTTCGTCCTTGTGGAAATCTAGGATGCTGGTTGAGTTCGCATATGGCTAGTGAGGCCAATGCGAGCCAGGAAGGATCTCTGACAATGAGGACAGAAGAAAGAGTTGTGAGAATCTGTCGGGGCTGCAGAGCTGCGACTGTTTAAGCGGATCTTGCGTGCCTCACGCTTTGCCTGCGATGTCTCGATACGGTGCGCCTCGAAGGTGGTGGCTCCCTTTGTTACTGCACCACGCCATGCTGGTCTGTTCTGTGCCAGGGTTTCCCATGAGGAGACATTGATGTGGAAGTTCTTAAGGCCCCCCCCAAAAATATGTTTGTTTCCGGTTTCCCGACCGACCCTAGTTTGTTGCCGCCGACCCTAAACTTTTTTTTGATGAATAAAAAAAAAGAAGAAAAAAAAAAGTAATTTGAGCAGACGATGCAAGGGAAACAACCAATGCACTTGGCGCAGTCAAGGACCGTTACTCGTGCTAACTTTTGTGACCCTACATCTGCCGACAAAATGGCGGGCGCTAGACTCGCGATTGCAATTTCAATGCCAATGTGATAAATATATTCACACACATAGACCGAACACAAATATTTAAAAAAAGAAAAGAAAAAAAATCCTACCTACCTACCCTATTCTTTAAACAGATGAAACCCCAGACATTTTTAGGGACAATTTATTATTGCATGACATACTATCTACTGTACACTTACCTTGATCTCCTCCACAGTCTGATGAGAATAGTTCCTGTAGATGGTGTAGAAGGCAGGCACCATGTTTCTGAGAGAAACACATCAGTGCGTTACTTCACACATCAAAAAACAAAACAAAACTGCATGGGTGCAACTACACAAAATGAAAAAACCTGAAAGGCCGGGGTCCAGTGACAATGTCCCCCTGCAGCTGAAGAAAAATATTATTTACGAAGGTATTTTAGTTTGCTTTTTCCACAATTTATACAAATGCTTATTTTAAAGTGTTTGAAAAATACAGTAGACACACAAAGATCTTGTTTGACAAATTAAAAAAAAAAGGAAATTCCTTTTCTGGTAAAATTCAAAAACAGGAAATCCTTGTATACCAGGAAAAGTTGCACCCATGAAACCAGACAGAGGGGAATTAGGGGAGAGATCCTAGGAAAAATGAACACAAGAGGTAAAAAAGCAATCAACGGGCCATATTCCCTTTGCAATGTCTTTGCTGTATTGATGGGGTCATTTAGACTGTCGGCCCAACAACCATACATGCTTTCATTGCATGAAAATAAAGGAATACACAGATCTGTTTACCCTGAAATTGGGTTTCAGGTATTCGAAATCCAAAATCAGTGTATTTTTCAAAAAATAGGAGTGCAGTACTCCAACAGGAAAGTTTCCACAACGGAGTGTAAACATGCATATTTTTATAACTTGTTAAAATACTGTCAAAACTATCATCCATTTAAATTTACAACAACAACACACACAGAGCGCACCTGTTTCTTGAATCAGGCAATATAGTTCTATATTTTTTTTAAACATTTCACTATTTCACCATAGTTTTGTCCCATGTACCATATTTACCATAGTTTTATCAAATATATGTGTGCACAATATGGTCAAATCTTATGGGTAAACAGGTCTGAATACAGTATGGCAAAATCATCACACACACACACATCTTCTCACTTTCACTGCTAGTCTGTCTGATTGTTTATCTTGTCTGTCTTGTCTATTTGACAATCCACCCTCCACCCTATCTGTCTCTCTCTCTTTCTTTGTCTCTCTCAATTGGACTGTGTGTCTATTTTTTTTTCCTTTTCGTTTATTTGTTTATCTTTCCCCCATCCCATTAACTTACTTTCAAACAGGCAAAGCTTATTCAAATAAACCATTCAGATTTCTCCCTCACTCTCTCTCATTATATGCGGAAACACCATGCGCTTATATCCGCAAAGAAATAAAAGAAAGTAAGAACAATATGCGGATGGGAAAAGCGTATGCAGAATTTTTCTGACTTTGTTTCAATGATTTGCCGATAAGTGCATGAGGTTTCCGCCTGTAATCTGCACATCCCCTAAGTCTCTCTCTCTTTCTCCACTACACATTGCACATTCATGCTTGCAAGACCACAGACAGTCATACACACACACACACACAGTTGCACACACACACATGCTCAAGGACACACACACATGCTCACGGATACACACACATGCTCATGCACACACACACACACACACACACACACACATGCACACACGCATGCACGCACACAGGTACACACCAACACACACACACAGACATACACACACACAATCTTTTCCTAAAGCTGACCTGTTAGCTGGGCCAGTTTTCATGATGTTTGTGTCCACTTTCAGTTCGTAGACGATCAGTTCATACAGCAACTTGCCCAGCTGTGATACACACACACACATTTAGATACAGAGAAGGACACAGAAACACAGACTGATACCCAGACAGACACACATACTGACTTTGTGTGAGTAACAAATAACGTTTAAGACTTGAATAAATAAAAACAAGAACACCGTAGTTGTGGCAGCGAATTTTCTGTTTATCTTAAAACCTTTGACGAGCTAAACCAGTTGGCCAACTGACAAAAGCAACAAGCTTGCAAACAGCCCCAAAAAAATAAAAAATAAAAATGACGTTCCAAATTCTGGCATATTGGAAGTTGAAAATGGTGAGTTCCAGGTCTAGTCACAAGGATGCAGAAAATAATTATATGTTCTGGAGCTACCTTCCAATGTCTACTCCAACAGGTCAGAACTACACTTTCGTCATTTTGGCAAATGGTAGCTGGTAGCCATAGGAAACCTGACAAATTGCCTGTAAGTAAGTAAAACAGCAGATCCCAAAGTTACAACATATATCGACACAAGTGGCTTAGCGCCAACCACGGCAACTGACCATACCGAGAGTCCATTGATATGGCTAGCCTTGTTGTATTTTAACTCATTCCAGACGAATTCCGAGTATTCTCGGAACAGCAATTTCTGAGTCTAAAACTTGTCTGAATCCATGTTTTCTCAACCCAAACCACGTTTTTTGAGCGACTTCTCTTTGTCACTATTCCAGCCTTCATTTCATTTATGTTTGGCATTTCTTTTTCCGTTTTTAATGTTAAAAATGTCCAGGTCGTCCAAACATGAGCGCAAGAAAATACTCCAATAACTTTTCATTAGTAATATACTAATAAGGAGACTAGTAATTCCACTTTTAATGCAAGTAACTGCAATTTCAAAGTGAAAATTAAACTTGGATTGAACCAGTGGTTTTGTCAAAACTGAATCACAGACAGTGAGTGTTGTTGCATTTTATATTTGTTACATGTTTTGGGGCAACCCCAGGCCAGTAATGATGTCTGCCTCAGGCAGTGACGTCTCCAAGGGGTTAACTTAATGAAGCGAAATCTACACTGAAGATCCAACCTCCACTTATTTTTCCAAAAGTATACTTACCGCTAAGGATACTTGCGATGGCCATATCTTTTCAGGAACTTCCTGTAAAAAAAAAAGAGAGATTTTGCTGATAAAATGGGCTCAAATCTTATATGATAGGTCACATGGGGGGCGGTGTGGAAAAACATGTTAGCTTTGAGGACCAATGCACACGCGTGCATATATATAGGCATGCACACACACACACACACACACACACACACAGAAACATGCCTGCACCTAATACATATGTAAACATGTAGACAAACTGACTTTCGACAAGAACACACAGAACATACATAAGAAATGTCAATCAAGATTGTTTATTTTGCACAGACTGAGAAACATTGGTGTTAACTCAAACATTTTGCGTTGGTTTGGAAGTCTGTGTTTGAAGAACAAGCGTGTGTTGGATGATGTGGTGAATGTGTGTAGTAAAGTTGTTGGAAAGAGAGAGATGGGTTTGAATGAAATGTACGAAAGACGAACCAAGCATAAAGCCAGGAAGATTGTAAATGACACCTCCCATGTTTTGAACAAACATTACGAACCTTCTGGACGTCGCTACAAAACTTTTAAAGTCAACTCCAGGGCACAGAAATCCTTCATCCCCAGATCCATCCACCTCCTAAACTCATGATCCTTTTAGGTTTAAATGTGTGTTCATCGTGTTAAAATAAACTATGCATGCTTATCCTTAGACGTGTATGTATCCACATATAATGTGTATCTTTAAGTGTGTATTATGTGTAACTTTTGCTCCTATTCGATGTCTTTGTTATTCTGGCACCTGAACAAAATTTCTCCTTGGGAGATAATAAAGAGAATTTGATTTGATTGATTTGATTGAAACATACACATACACACACAAATCCACACAGATCACGTCCACACGTAAAAATAGTTCCCCCACCTTCTGGAAGTTCTGTGCTTGTAACTTCCTCTAATCTGCCACTCTCTTTGACTCTGCCTTTTCCATTTGCTTTCTATCATCTACTATCTTTCTGACTTATTAGCCCATTTTCCTGCCTTTTAACAACAACAAAATCTTCCAAACAATTTTTCTCCTTTGAGCTCCTCCGAAAACGGAATGTGTCGGCTGTACGCAGCAAGGAGACCAGTGTAAACTGAAAAACAGATACATACGTACCTTACCCATTATGGCCTTTTGGCCTGGGAACGCAGAAGAAGAAGAAATAATAAGCCCCCCCCCACAATTTTTTTTTTAACACAAAATGAAGATTTTGTTATTATATTTTCTTACTATTTTATAAGGCATATTATAAGGTGCAGGGGTCTAGTATCGCCTTAGGCCGAATACACACATAAGCGGATATTCCATGCGGAAACCCGTGTGCAATCCATAAACAAGTGAAACAAAGAAGGGAAAAGATTTGCGCACGTGTCCGAATTTCCCCTATATGCGGAAACTTTTATCCTTCTTTCTTCCACTTACATAGGGTTTTCCGTACGGAACTTACGTGTCTAATGTGAACCCGGCCTTATAGTCCGAAAAATATGGTAGTCTGTAGAGAAGCACCAATAACCTTATTGTCGGCAAAATAAGGTAGTCTGTAGAGAAGCACTGATAACCTTATTGTCTGCAAAATAGGGTAGTCTGTAGAGAAGCACCAATAACCTTATTGTCGGCAAAATAGGGTAGTCTGTAGAGAAGCACCAATAACCTTATTGTTGGCAAAATAGGGTAGTCTGTAGAGAAGCACCAATAACCTTATTGTTGGCAACATAGGGTAGTCTGTAGAGAAGCACCAATAACCTTATTGTCGGCAAAATAGGGTAGTCTGTAGAGAAGCACCAATAACCTTATTGTTGGCAAAACACAGTAGTCTGTAGAGAAGCACCAATAACCTTATTGTCGGCAAAATAGGGTAGTCTGTAGAGAAGCACCAATAACCTTATTGTTGGCAAAACACAGTAGTCTGTAGAGAAGCACCAATAACCTTATTGTCGGCAAAATAGGGTAGTCTGTAGAGAAGCACCAATAACCTTATTGTTGGCAAAACACAGTAGTCTGTAGAGAAGCACCAATAACCTTATTGTTGGCAAAATACAATAGTCTGTAGAGAAGCCCCAATAACCTTATTGTCGGCAAAATACAATAGTCTGTAGAGAAGCACCAATAACCTTATTGTTGGCAAAATACAATAGTCTGTAGAGAAGCCCCAATAACCTTATTGTCGGCAAAATACAATAGTCTGTAGAGAAGCACCAATAACCTTATTGTTGGCAAAATACAATAGTCTGTAGAGAAGCCCCAATAACCTTATTGTCGGCAAAATACAATAGTCTGTAGAGAAGCACCAATAACCTTATTGTTGGCAAAATACAATAGTCTGTAGAGAAGCCCCAATAACCTTATTGTCGGCAAAATACAATAGTCTGTAGAGAAGCACCAATAACCTTATTGTCGGCAAAATACAATAGTCTGTAGAGAAGCACCAATAACCTTATTGTTGGCAAAATACAATAGTCTGTAGAGAAGCCCCAATAACCTTATTGTCGGCAAAATACAATAGTCTGTAGAGAAGCACCAATAACATTATTGTTGGCAAAATACAATAGTCTGTAGAGAAGCACCAATAACCTTATTGTTGGCAAAATACAATAGTCTGTAGAGAAGCACCAATAACCTTATTGTCGGCAAAATACAATAGTCTGTAGAGAAGCACCAATAACCTTATTGTTGGCAAAATACAATAGTCTGTAGAGAAGCACCAATAACCTTATTGTCGGCAAAATAGGGTACCCTGCTGAGACTTACCAAGGCCGCTCCTCCCGGCGTGTCGATCATTAGTGACTGCAGCAGCTCTCGGTGGGACGAAAGGTCAAGGTCACTGCTGAAAAAACAGTCTGTGTACTGCTCATAGAGGCCGCTCATCTGCCAACAGACCATATACTATACATTGCAGTTGATGACAAATAAAAAAAGAATATGCACGGCCGCACAAAACCAATCGAATGCATGCTAAAAAAGTCACACAATTTGGACGATTGAACAAAGTATATGCAAAAAAGAAAAAAAAGAAGAAGTTAAAATATTAATTTAAAATATTTGACATTTTTACCAGTCGCGAATGAAGAGAGCGAAGCTGGTAATGTTTTCAGTGGATTCTGTTCCTGACTATCTATCTATCTATGTTAACACAATAACGTTTGAACAGAGGGACCTAGGATGTTCAGATTTTGCATGCTGATAGGTACTAAGGATATCTAGGCCAAGTTCGAAAAGGAAGGTCATATGTCAAAGGTCAAGGTCACTGGAGCCGCAAATGCTGCTAAGCATCTGGCTAACGTTTGAACAGAGGGACCTAGGACGCTCAAATTTTGCATGCGGATAGGTACTAAGGATATCTAGGCCAAGTTCGAAAAGGAAGGTCATAGGTTAAAGGTCAAGGTCACTGGAGCCGAAAATGCTGCTGAGCATCATTAACACAATAGCGTTTGAACGGTGGGACCTAGAACATTCAAATTTTGCAAGCTGATAGGTACTAAGGATACATAGGCCAAGTTGAAATATGAAGGGCATAGATCAAAGGTCAAGGTTACTTGAGCCAAAAATGCTGCTGAGCATCTGGCACAGGGACCTAGAACATTCAAATTTTGCAAGCTGATAGGTACTAAGGATACATAGGCCAAGTTGAAATATGAAGGGCATAGATCAAAGGTCAAGGTTACTTGAGCCAAAAATGCTGCTGAGCATCTGGCAAGATAACGTTTGAACGGAGGGACCTAGGATGCTCAAAGTTTGCATGTGGATAGGTACTAGGTATCTAGGCCAAGTTCGAAAAAGAAGGTCATAGGTCAAAGGTCAAGTTCACTGGAGCCATAAATGCTGCTAAGCATCATTAACACAATAGCGTTTGAATGGTGGGACCTAGGACGCTCAAATTTTGCATGCAGATAGCTACTAAGGATATCTAGGCCAAGTTAGAAAATGAACAAATTATGCTGAATAACTTGACACTTTAGCATTCCACTCTGCACCTTAATTTCCACTTACCATCTGAGGGATTTTATTCCTGATCTTCTCCGCCATGACGAACTTGGAGTAGATGCGCCCGCTGAGGCGACCCCACAGGAACGACTTGTTGGGGCTGAAGGACTGCGAGTTTGAGGCCAGCTCTTCCGCTTCCTGTTGCAACCATGGTAACAACGATGATGATAGAAATGATGATAACAACAACACCAACATGTTGTCAGGATGATGATGGCAATATTACCATTGTTAAATCGCAGTCATTGTTATTAACATTACTGCAGTTGTTGTTGTCCTTGTGTTTGTTGAGTGCTGTCGTAGTTATAGTTAATGTCATTGCAGCTTTTCTAAATTATTACTATTTTGTACAATATCAATGTGCATATTTATTTATTTATTTAACCCTTTTGCCGCCAAAGTCGCATTTTAGCACCACCGTGATTTAACCCTTTCACCGCCAATGTCGCATTTTTGCACCACAATGATTTATCACCCAGTTCATTAAAACCCTTGAAATCAGGATCTGTTATTCAATTATATTGTGTTCCTAAATTTGGTCAGTAAGGATTGACCCTATTCTAAATGTGTCACAGAGAAATCCCACAATATTGCAGACAAAATCTTTTATGTAGCCAAGGAAGTTTAATGGAAAATTTTGTCTCAAAGATGGCTGGCGGTGAAAGGGTTAACACCTATGTCACTAAAAGGCATCAAATTGGGGTCTATTATCCAAAGACCCTATTGTCTTAGTTTTGGGAAGTAAGGATAGACCTTATTTTATATATCGTCGCTGTCCAACGCTAACCGTGTATCTACAAAATTTGACAAAAATAGATTTTTTACTGAAACTCCTTCCAGTGACCTCACGCAGGTCTTCTATAAATATCTTGTGTCTGCGACCAATGAAAATGCTCAAATTTGTCACATGATACCACAGAAATAATCGTGTATGTGGCGGGTTGTTGCTGGTTTTGACGCAATAAGCGTGTAACTGGTCACGCTAATCGTGTAACTGCCGGCAGCTGTCGTATCTCCCATTGTGAGAACAATGCACTAACTTTGTGACTAACCGTGTAACTGAATTATCACGAAAATTTTGGGTGTTAATGCAACTTTTATTGTGTCACATGTTTACTCATCGGTAAAGAAGAAGGGTCAAGCGTATATCAAATGGGGATTGACTTTGTAGCAGGCGACAATATGTTTTTGATGCTCCTGTAAAATCACTGATTGTGTAAATACACGGTTAGCGTCAGACAGCGACGATATGTCACAAAAGAATCCACAATACTGCAGATGGATTTTGTTCTCTATCCAGGTAAATTTAATGGACATTTTTGGTTGAAATATGGCTGGCGGTGAAAGGGTTAAGAAAATGTATATAGTGCTTCACCTTTAACCTCTAAGCCATATGTGTCCAATAACTTTTGTCAAACCAAGAAAAAAAATTCTATAATTTTTTTGGATTAAAAGAACACCAACATGGGTGAAAGTAAAATATTCTCTCCATCCTGAAATGACGCGTTTCAATGTTCTCTGAATGACAGCGGTTCATCCCATTCCTGAAGTGGTGACTGCATTAAAAATATTTCCAATGTGTGTGTGTGTGTCTGTGTATACAGGTGTGTGTGTGTGTGTGTGCAGGGCTCCCAATCGCCCCGCAAAACGAGGGGTCCCAGGGACTCCTTCACTTACAGTATAGAGGGTCCTACAGGCGGGATAGAGGGTCCCAGTGGCATTGCAAATGCTAAAAAGAATTTTTCTAGTGCGTCCCTGGGACCCCCTGCACATTCTTTTAGAGGGTCCTTTAGAATTTTAGTACTTCATAGACCCCCAAATGGGGGTCACTGGGAGCCCTGGTGTGTGTGTGTGTGTGTGTGTGTGTGTGTGTGTGTGTCTGTCTGTCTGTGTGTGTGTGTGCTAAAGTTGCATGTCTATCATCTTGCTTTAATCTGCCATCAATGTTGGTAGAAATGTTTGACAAGACGGCTAATCCTGAAGATTCTATCAGCTTTTCCAATCCTGATTTCAGAAGCACTGCTGAACTACTTTCACCTACGCACCGATAACAACTTAACAACACCAACATCAACAAGCAACTATAATGTTCAACAAGGGCAATATTAACTTCAGTAAACAATTATATAAACAACAAATTATAATGTCAAATATCCACAAAGTATTAATAACTTCAAATACTTTTGGATGAGAATACTAAATTTAAAGGGCTCTTTTTTTCTAATTTGAGAATTAAGTGTGTGTGTGTGTGTGTGTGTGTGTGTGTGAAACTGTCCTGCAAATGCATCGCAAATGTATACATTTGATTTTTGGGAATGCCTGGTTATGATCTTCTGTTTTTGAGTGTGTGCGTAAGAAAATGTGAAGGAAGGGAAAGGGTGTGTGTGTGTGTGTGTGTGTGTGTGTGTGTGTGTGTGTGTGTGTGTGCACGTGTGCATGCGTGTGTGTGTGTGTGTGTGTGTGTGTGTGTGTGTGTGTGTGTGTGTGTGTGCACGTGTGTGTGTGTGTGTGTGTGTGTGCATGTGTGTGTGCGTGTGTGTGTGTGTGTGTGTGTGTGCACGTGCATGCGTGTGTGTGTGTGTGTGTGTGCACGTGTGCATGTGCATGCGTGTGTGTGTGTGTGTGTGTGCACGTGTGTGTGTGTGTGTGTGTGTGTGCACGTGTGCACGTGTGTGTGTGTGTGTGTGTCAGGGTTCACATACAGTGGAACCTCCCTTATAAGACCTTCAAAAATAAGAGGTAATTTTAAACCTGACAAAGAAGGGCAATGTCTCAGAGAAGTAGGTCTAAAGTGGGAGGGAGTATTTTAACAGGGCGGAGGTCTTAAAAGAGAGGTTCCACTGTGTTTGATCTCAATTGTAAAGTGCATAAAGCTTAAGGATTATGCGACATAGATTTATCCTGAACAAATATCAATGGAACAGAAAATGTGACAGTAGTTCACCAGCATGATACAGCGCACATAGTCCTGAGGCTCCAGCACCCTCAGATACGGATACAGGGACATTCCGTATTCCACTGAAAAATAACAAATGCATAATTACACCCACATACGCCCACACCCCCACATGCACACACACAGGCTCACACACTCATGCACGCACGCAGACACACACACAAACATGCAATGCATGCACACACACACCGACGTATGCACACACACAGGCTCACACACACGCGCATGCATGTTCTTCAAAATTGAACAGAGACCTGGCACACATTTTTAGATTTTGAGCATAAAAATGAATTTTTTACATGTTAAAAAAATAAATAATATGATTATGAGAGAGAGAGAGAGAGAGAGAGAGAGAGAGAGAGAGAGAGAGAGAGAGAGAGAGAGAGAGAGAGAGAGAGAGAGAGAGAGAGAGAGAGAGAGAGAGAGAGAGAGAGAGAGAGAGAAGAGAGAGAGAGAGAGAGAGAGAGAGAGAGAGAGAGAGAGAGAGAGAGAGAGAGAGAGAGAGAGAGATAAGAGACAGGGAGACAGACAGTCAGAAGGCGGCAAACAATTGAATACTGAAATGATAGCAAGTGATGTCCGCAGTCGTTCTTTTGTTTCTTCTACTTCAGCAATAGTCACTTTTACTTCATCCAAAAAAAAAAACAACCAGGGGACAGAGGAACATTGTTAATCAATCCAAATTTACCTCAAACCACCACGCTTACGTTTCCAGCAAACAAAAGAAGAAATGTTCTGGGAACCTCACAATTTAACATTGTTCGAGAGATATCCTTGGGACAGAAATTTACAAAACCACGCTTAAGCAAACAAAAGAAGAAATGTTCTGGGATTACCCTCACAATTTAACATTGTTCGAGAGATATCCTTGGGACAGACAGAAGAAAAACAAACAAACGAACAAAACAAACAAATTCATACTCCTTTGCGATCGCATATCGACAAAGAACAAAACAAAACAAAGAATAGGGGTGGTGTTACAAAATACAACATACTAAGTACACTATAAACCAAAGTCATGGGGATCAGTGTGTTCCGCTGGGGAGCTGTCGACGGTGGACGGTCGTGGTGGCGCCCTCGGAGGAGGACCTCACTCACGCTGGCTCCGCGACTAAGAGAATAGTGTCGTCAGTAGGGGGCTTAGTAGGTGGTGTCCTGAACAGGCTCCACTGAACTCCACCGAAGTGACTCAGCAGAAGTGCAGTGTCTCCTCGGTTGGTTGCCTCCTGACGGTCTAACATAGATTCGCTCCCCTTGGACTGCTGGTCTCGGTTTCTGCGACTTGAACAAACCCAGGTGTAGCTGCGAATTGGAATTCGGAACGAGCGGCGTGGGAGCAACGCCACTGTACAGCCCAGAAGATGGGACAGCAACAACAACAACAACAACAAAAAAGTACACTATAAACCAACAATCCTAGAGGCTAATTTTAAGGGTTTTTAAGTTCTTTCCAAAAAGCCTTCCATAGATGTCCGTGGTCTTACTTTTGGACTTCCGAGCCAAGTAGCGCACTTTTCTGTGAAAGGCTTTGGTCAGCTGCCCACGCCACTCTTCCTTCAAGGAGTTCAGCTTCTTCCTCTACGAAAAAACAAAAAAACAAACTAAAACAGTTCATTGTTGAAAATTTAAAGTCACTTCATTTTTTTCAAACGGAAAGCATTCACACCCTGCAAACCTGGACCACAACAAACCACTTCCGGTTTGAATTTATAACGAAAGTATTGCAACTTTACTCTTTAGTAAATACTGAAAATATGAAAGTATTCTGGGCATCTGTTTTCGAGTTATTCAAGATTAAACGTTGGCCAAAATTGACATTTTTTGTCATATTTCGGGCAATCGGTTTAATAATGGCAATGCAGCATTTGAATAGCGTCCTTCAATTTTCTTGATGCCAACTTTTCGTTACCTAGGTAAGTTTGACATACATTTTTGGCTGAAAAATGGCTGGAGGAGAAAGGGTTAACATATCATCACCAAACTTCTTTCCGCACTGGGCCAACATAAGGGCTACAATTACAACAGTCAAAAGTTAGTTTTGTGACGTCACTTCCGGTTTTGGCTATTCCGTGAGCCAAATGAAAGCTGCACATTCCTAGCTGGAGCACTTCCGGTTCGTACTTAACGGTTCACTTTTATACCAGAAGTGTTGGAAATTTATTTTTGAGTATATATACTGGAAATTTATTTTTGAGTATATATACTGAAAACACCCCACAAAAACAATAACAAAAACAACTGAAACAGACTGCAACGTCACTGGAACATACAACAAACAAACAACTACTACACAAGTGTAAAGTGACGTTATTTTATTCACAAGACAAAACAAAACTACTGGATATTCCGGCGAATGCGCCTTTATCAACATAGACAAACAATTAAACAGCAAACAGCAAACATAGCAAAAAGCAGGCAACAAAAGGAGCAAAAAAACAAGAAGATCACGCATTGGACTGTAGAGGGGAAGTATTGTTTTTCAATTTGATCTTCTTGGTTTTTTGCTCCTTTTGTTGCCTGCTTTTTGCTCCTTTTACTATATTTGCTGTTTGCTGTTTAATTGTTTGTCTGTGTTGATAAAGGCGCATTCGCCGAAATATCCAGTAGTTTTGCTTTGTCTCTTGTGAACAAAATGACACTTGTCATGTAGTTGTATGTTTGTTGTATATATACTGAAAACATTGTGAACAAAATGACACTTGTCGTGTAGTTGTTTGTTTGTTGTATATATACTGAAAACATTGTGAACAAAATGACACTTGTCGTGTAGTTGTATGTGTGTTGTATATATACTGAAAACATCAAGGCAATCCGTTAAGCCGTTCTTCAGATATTCAGGATTTAAATTTGGCCAATTTTGCTGTATTTTGGGTGATATTTTGCCGAAAAATCTGTGAAATTGTTTAATATTGCAAATTCTCCAATCACTTAGTGCCCTGCAACTTTTCTGAAAATTTCAGCCAAATCTGACGAGAAACGGGGAAGAAAAAGAATGCGTGCGCATGTGTGTTTGTGTTGGGGGTATATGTGTATGCCCGCATCTGTTGGTGTGGGCGTGTACTTTTGCATTCTTATGTTTTTAGTCAGCTCGTCTTAATCTGATGTTATCTTAGGAATGTCTTGTCTATTATGGGTATGTCAATCATGTTATATTGTTTATGTATGATCCTATTTAGTTATTATGTTTTAACATGCAAGATCTCCCGAAAGTGTAGTCTATTGTAAGTTTGTAAATCATGTTATCTTGTGTTTTCATGTGTGCTATTACGAAGTGCATGTTATATGCCTATTATGTTTTAGTAAGTAAGTTTTAATCTGTTGTTATCTTATGAATGTGTTGTCGTTTGTGGTATGTGGACCATGTTATCTTGTATTTTCTCTGAGTCCCATTAGCACCTCCGGGTGTTTCTATTTCATTATGCTATTCATTATTTGTTATTTTCTGATTTTACTTCATGTCTGATGTTCTATTTATATTTCAATTTGTAAAGCACACAGAGCATGCTTATAGTGTGGAATGTTATCGCTGTAGTAAATACAATTATTATTATTACAATAAGAAGAAAAAAAAACCTCTTACAAATGCAATAGTATTCTACCTAACAGGTAGAACCCTAATAATAGTGAAGTATTTATATACAAACAAACAACTACACGACATTAATATAGTTTTCCTGCTGCCTGGACTCACATATTCCAGTGTGCGGCGGCTGGGGGCCGGCTGGTGGAGGATGGACTGGACGGGGACGGCGCCTCTCAGCTCTCGCTGCATCTGCGTCTCCAGCAGTCTGGCGGAGTCAGGCGGCCCCAGGATGGCAGCGTAGGGGTTCTTCTCCACCTGACCAAGCACACAATTCCTCTTCTATGACCATAATGGAAAAGGTACATCTGCGTCTCCAGCAGTATGGCGGAGTCAGGCGGCCCCAGGATGGCAGCGTAGGGGTTCTTCTCCACCTGACCAAGCACACAATTCCTCTTCTATGGCCATAATGGAAAAGGTACATCTGCGTCTCCAGCAGTCTGGCGGAGTCAGGCGGCCCCAGGATGGCAGCGTAGGGGTTCTTCTCCACCTGACCAAGCACACAATTCCTCTTCTATGGCCATAATGGAAAAGGTACATCTGCGTCTCCAGCAGTATGGCGGAGTCAGGCGGCCCCAGGATGGCAGCGTAGGGGTTCTTCTCCACCTGACCAAGCACACAATTCCTCTTCTATGACCATAATGGAAAAGGTACATCTGCGTCTCCAGCAGTCTGTCGGAGTCAGGCGGCCCCAGGATGGCAGCGTAGGGGTTCTTCTCCACCTGACCAAGCACACAATTCCTCTTCTATGGCCATAATGGAAAAGGTACATCTGCGTCTCCAGCAGTCTGGCAGAGTCAGGCGGCCCCAGGATGGCAGCGTAGGGGTTCTTCTCCACCTGACCAAGCACACAATTCCTCTTCTATGGCCATAATGGAAAAGGTACATCTGCGTCTCCAGCAGTCTGGCAGAGTCAGGCGGCCCCAGGATGGCAGCGTAGGGGTTCTTCTCCACCTTTACCAAGCACACAATTCTTCTTCTTCTACTGCGTTCCTAGGCCACCATATGGCCATAATGGGTAAGGTACAAGTGAGGTTTCAAGTTTCCACGTGCGTTGTACAATGCCAATGGACAATAAAGAAACATGACTTATGACTTATGTGTCCGGTTTTCAGCTTTCACTGGTCTCCCCGTTAGCGTGCAGCCGACACATTCCACTTTCGGAGGAGCTCAAAGGAGAAAAATGAGTTGGAAGATTTTTTTTTTTAAAGACAGAAAGAAGTCAGAAAGATAGTAGATGATAGAATTAGAAAGCAAAGGGAAAAGGCAGAGTCAAAGAGAGTGACAGATTAGAGGAAATTACAAGCACAGAACTTCCAGAAGGTGGGAAAACTATTTTTAACGAAAGAAGTATCCCCACGGGGAGAGGAGGAGGAGGAGGAGGAGAAGAAAAAGAAGGAGGAGAAGAAGAAGAAGAAGAAGAAAGAAAAAAAGAAGAAGAAGAAGAAAAAAAAGAAGAAGAAGAAGAAGAAGGAGGAGAAGGAGGAGGAGGAGGAGGAGGAGAAGGAGGAAGAGGAGAAGAAGAAGAAGAAGAAGAAGAAGAAGAAGAAGAAGAAGAAGAAGAAGAAGAAGAAGAAGAAGAAGAAGGAGAGGAGGAGGAGGAGGAGGAGGAGGAGGAGGAGGAGGAGGAGGAGGAGGAGGAGGAGGAGGAGGAGGAGGAGGAGGAGGAGGAGGAGGAGATGAAGGAGGAGAGGAGGAGAGGAGGAGGAGGAGGAGGAGGAGAGAGGAGAAGAAGAAGAAGAAGAAGAAGAAGAAGAAGAAGAAGAGGAGGAGAAGAAGGAGGAGAAGAAGAAGAAGAAGAAGAAGAGGAGAAGAAGAAGAAGAAGGAGGAGGAAGAGGAGGAGGAGGAGGAGGAGGAGGAGAAGGAGAGAGAAGGAGAAGAAGAAGAAGAAGAAGAAGAAGGAGGAGAAGAAGGAGGAGAAGAAGAAGGAGAACAAGAAGGCATCCCTCTCAGACTGACCTGATGAGGGGGTACAGAGGCCAGACCGTCCACCAGAGGTCCTGAGGGAGGGGCAGGGGGGGGCAGGGGGGGTTGGGGGTGTAGGAGGGGTCCACCGCTTGCAGGGCCTGCACACACATTTCATAACAAAAAGCACTGACGCGGCGCAAGCCTCCGCAAAAGAAATGCGAGTCGTTTTCAAGATATGTAAAGCCAGATGACATTTGGGGTTTTCGAAAACGTAGAGATTGTGCATATTTACGCATTAGACCTCCAAATCACCCCCTAGAATATCAAACCATGTGTGAGATTTACCCTTTAAAATCTCAAGTAGGGGGTGAGATGAGGTAGTAAAACTAATTCCCAATTAATATTGTCATACTTATAGCAACACTGAGTAAGGCAGAGGGGGGGGGGGGGGGGGGGGGGGGGGGGGGGGGGGGGGGGGGGGGGGGGGGGGGGGGGGGGGGGGGGGGGGGGGGGGGAGATCAGTTCAGGGCATTTCAGAAATTGTAATGTCATACACTAACACAGTATTTCTAACCCCTGCCTATCTTGCTCTAATATGATTTAGTGTGTGCTGAATTCATTTAAAGTATCCAAATCTGATTAACATCAGTAACAAGATTTCTTTATTACTTAATCAACTCAAATTTGTTTTAGTTTTTTGATCTACTGATCAGATACCACATGCTAGATTGAATTTTAACCCTTTTGCTGCCAGCCATTTTACCGCAAAAAAGGGTGTGTTAAACCTACCCGGATACAGAAAAGTTGTCATCTGCAATACGGTCATCCCCCCAAATCACAGTAACAAGTAAGGCTTTTTCTTATCTCACAAAGTTAACAACATAAGGCACCATATTATTCGGACTACAAGGCAATACGTTTCCCCCCAGAATCCAACCCCTGCGCCTTATAATGTGACGGATAATATAGTAAGGAAATATAATAACAACACCTGAAATTTGGGGGCAAGGGGTGCTTTAACCCTCTTAGCACTGCGTATAATAAAACGCGTAAGCTAAAACAATGGCGTGAAATTGAAGACTGCAGAAACGTCAACCGGTACTTCTTGTTTTCACTTTTCATCTCTCATATAAACATTTGACTGGGAAACCTATACACGTTAAGAAAGAAGAAAGCTTGAATTTTGCAATGAAAGTAAAGAAAACAACTTGCCTTGAATATGGTGACTGCAGTAATCCAGTAAAGCACTTTCACAGTGGCTGCAGCTAACCCCACCCCCACCCCATCTGACAATGATCCGTCACTGCTATTCGTGTCAGACATCACAAAACCATGCAGTCGAACCCCTTTCCTTCGCTTTGCAACTAAAATACAAGCCTAATTACCTTCCTAGTCTCCATCAGAGTAGCTATCAGCAACATACTCATCACTGGTGTCATCCTCATCCTCACAATCACTATTTTCATCATTTTTTTCACACACAAAATTGCAAACCGATCGATAAAATGTCTAGATTCAGACAGCAGGAAGTCGTACGGGTGCTACGAGCTTTCTGATTGGTTAGCTGTATTCGCTTATTGGATTGGCCAAAGTTCAGCGCGATATTTGAACTGAGCCACAATAGTGGCTCATCGTGTTTGACCGAGGAGCCTCTGTTGTGGCTCATCGTGCTAAGAGGGTCAATGTCTTTATACAAAGGTGCGCCTTATACTTATAGTCCAAACAATATGGTAATAAGAATTGTTCGGAAATAATTAAGGGGAGTAATTTCATGGTGTGTGGGAGTGATCTTGCCTAATTCAATCGGTCAAACAGGGGAAGTTACCCTACCATCAGGTATATCCCCAGCTCTCGCCTCGTGTGTTTGAGCAGACATACAGCACTAAGAACACCGTGCTTTTTTTACGTCACATTTTGCAAGTTTTATCAGGTTGTGGCAACTGGCCACACCTAATTTTTCTTTTTAAAAAATGTTTCCAAGTTGCTGACTCGCATCCTGCAGTTTCAAGCTTCGATGCCATTGTTGCATTGTTGCTATGGTATTTGACTGAGTAATGGAGGAAAACAACTCTAATTTTTTTCTTTTTTTTAAAGCCGGAGATCCGATTTTTTGTTTTCTACATTAAGAAAACAAATTGAGGAATTTCTTTCAAGGTTTATATCTATTCTTTATCATACACATAACACACATTAATCTCTCTAATAACATGCTATAATAACATTTTCTCTCTCTCTCTCTCTCTCTCTCTCTCTCTCTCTCTCTCTCTCTCTCTCTCTCTCTCTCTCTCTCTCTCTCTCTCTCTCTCTCTCTCATAACACTAATCTTCATGAAATGCTCTCCCCTAGTTTTTTTCTCCAAAAATAGTCTTGGATTTTCATGCTTTTTAGTGACATAACGTATTTTTTCAGACTATAAGGCAACTTCTTTTCCCCAGACTCATACCCTTGAGCCCTATATTGTATAATATGACTAATAAAATGGTAAGAAAATACAACAACAACATCAGAAATTTGGGTAAAATTTGGAGGGTGCCTTAGAGAAAGGTGCGCCTTATACACATAAGTTATAGTAAAAAAAAAACCACAGGTGCTCAATCAGTGTAGTACAGAAATGCGACATTGGCGGCAAAAGGGTTACACCTGATTGCCGTTAAGTCGAATTGGGCAAACTGACCGCATAGTTGTAAATAGCAAAATAAAATGCAGAAACATGCAAAAGACAAGTGCAGAAAAACATTGTCCTACCTTCAAAACCACTTCCTGCTCATCATTGAGAACAACTGCTGAGTTGAATATTTCTCTGACATCTAACCCCTGAAAACACACACACAAAACGGTTTTGAAAAGTTCCAAAGTGAATTTGTCTATTGTTCCAGGTTGCTGAAGACACTGGACATTTTTACATCAGAAATAAAAGAAATCACATGGAAGTTAAACACCAAAAGAGTGATGAAGGGAAGTAAACTTGAAAAACATGGTATGGATTGAGAAAACATGGATTTAGAAAAGTTTTAGACTCAGAAATTGAAATTACAAGAAAAGGTCAGGTCAGGTCAGGTCAGGTCAGGTTAGGCAGACAAAGCCTCAGGGACTCTCAAGTGTCATTTCTCTTGGCTGTTTATTTTTATAAATTTGGTAGGCACAGCTGTGACAGTTTTGGAAGACTAATCACTTATACTGGTATTTTAATTTACTAAATTTAATTGACTAATCTCAAAACGTTCTAGGCTGAGACTGGCGTTCTCCAGATACAAGAATTATTCCGCAAATAGTTAACATCACTACATTCTGTTCCCCATGGGGATACTGGGGGGGTGTTTTGCACAAATAGTTCCCCCATCTTCTGGAAGGTCTGTGCTTGTCACTTCCTGTAATATGTCACCCTGTCTTTTCCCTTTACTTTCTGTCATCTCACTACCTTTCTTACTTATTGGCCCATTCTCCAGCCTTTTTTTCAGAAAAAAATCTTCCAAATATTTTCTCCTTCGAGCTCCTCCAAAATCGGAATGCGTTGGCTGTACGCAGTGGGGAGACCAGTGAAAACTGAAAACCGGACATATACGTACCTTACCCATTATGACCATATGGCCTGGGAATGCAGAAGAAGAAAGTTTTCTGTCTTTTTTTCTTTCTGTTTCCTCTTCTTATTTATTTAAATATGTATGTATGTATGTATGCATAATTTCTTTTATGCAGCCGTCAAGGTAGATGTGTAATGGGTATCTTAATGAGCACACTATAAGCTTTAAGCTTGTTGCTGCTCAAACGGTATTTATTGTATTTGTTGCAACTTGACATTGAATTACAAAAAAAAGTTGTTTAAGCCAAGAAAAAGAAGAATGATGGTTTCCAAACTGAGGTAGTCTAATGCTACTGTTTGAGTGTTGGTCAGTATGGTTAGAGTAGACAGTGCATTCTGACCTCCTGTTCCATCTGTTGCAGGATCTGCTGGCCCACAGCCACATCCAGTCCCTGCTCCTCGTGCTGTCTTCCCAGGCACTCCCACAGAGCGGCGTACGTCTGCAGAGTCGGCCTCACCCCGTCCCCCCTCATCATACCCAGCAGGTCCTGGATCTGGGACAGCTGACGCTGAGAAACAAATCATTCAGGCATCAGAATACTGTGTGGTGATGGGTGGAAGTGGATAAAATTGGGTGAGGGTGTGTGTGTTGGGGAGGGTGTGTGTGCAACAATTGGGGTATTTATATGTACAGTTCATAAGTATGCAAGTGGTGCTCACAAACGATGCGGAAGCGTGCGTGTGCATATGGGTGCAGTTGTATGTGCGTGTTAGAGGGTGTGTGTAGCGTATGAGAGAGAGAGAGAGAGAGAGAGAGAGAGAGAGAGAGAGAGAGAGAGAGAGAGAGAGAGAGAGAGAGAGAGAGAAAGAGAGAAAGAGAGAGTGAGTGTGTGTGTCGTTGTGCATGTATAAGCTTTACTCATAATCTTATACATGTATATGTGATGTTACTTCTCATGTGCATTGTGTTTTATTGTATGTTTTAATGTGACAGCAAACAAAATTTCCTTGTTCATTGATTGATTGATTGATTGATTGATTGATTGATTGAATAGTCAGATCTGGATCAGAATCAGGATTCATAGCCGAAAGGGCCACTGTGTGGCATAACATCGACAGAAACTTTGGGAGAGCACCTAAAAAGAAACAGAAAATAAATAAAATCCTAAAAACTAAGTGACCTGGCCAACCAGTGTGACACCATGTCCAGAAGCCACCTAATGCTCTAATCATAGTTCTTCTTTCTTCAAGTTCTTGTTCTCCGAAGTCCAATCCTCTGAAACACGTGGTAAAAGGGGCATCAAGGCCCCAGACTGAAGAGGGACAACACTGAAATGAGTTCCCAACATCACCAAAAAGGCAATTAATGTAGTGAGAAACCACTTCAAAATGTGATTTAACAGAAAAGATAACACTGAATAAAAAGGCAAAACCTCTGACACCAGAAGCCAATCCTCTGTCAGAAATTCTTAATCCTCTGAAATGTGCAGATCCTCTGATAATTCTGATGCCTGAAGATTCTTTGATCAGCCAATTCGTCAGTGGACAAAGGAAACCATTTTGGTTTTGCACAAGCACACAACCCAACAACAACAACGAAAGCATGGACATGGATGGACAACCAACATAAAATATGGTGGCAACAAATTCAGGTTGTACCTTTCTCTCTTGCTCTCTCTCACTCTCAGAGACACCCACCCACCTACACCAGGGTCGAGTTTCTCTAGACGACGGTCGCCGCACGCATAACTGTTGTGCCAAAAAGGGTCTAAGAAACACTTTAGAAAATGTTTGCGGAAGAATATTACAAACTCTTGTCTGATTGGTCAAAAAATCCGTATTATTTTAACCAAACTTAAATGGACCAATCAACAACAAGAAATGTATTCACCCCCTACTAGTTCCGGATAGTTCGCCGCTTGCTCGGTGTTTGGCAAGAACAAAACGTCACACGAACTATCAGCAAATGAAGGGTGTTTCTTAGACCGTTTTTGCCGATTTGAGCGAGCGCAGTGTAACATTAGCCCTTGTGAAACGGCCCCCAGCACACACACCTACACGTGTGCAGAATTCCTCACAATCACTTTGCTTGTTTGAAGCCAACAAAATCGTTCTGTGAATGATGTCGAACCTCATGTTACAGTGACCGGTCATAGGCCATTGACCTATTGAAATTGAAAATGTCCTATTGTGTTCTCCCCTGTCAGGACAAATGTTTGGTTAATTTTTTAACACTGGCACACTTTTGTCTTATTGATTTCTGTCAGAGTCAGGACATTGTCCTGTTGATATTTCTCTTGTCTCAGGACAGTTTGTCCTATCACTTTTTGATCCTCACTACATCACTGATGTTATCGAAGAAAAGACGTTGTGGCCGGCTGATTCCTACTGGCAGACAGATCTGCGATTGTTTTTAGAAATGAATGTGTGAGCACTTTATTTTAATTTTTTTTAATTATCGATATTCTAAAACCATGCAGTGGCATTTTTCAGAGCGTTTTTGCACCCGAAAAGAGCGGTTAAATTCCCTATAACCCTTTCACCGCCAGCCATATTTCAGAAAAATAATCCATTAAATGTGCCTGGGTAGAGAACAAAATCCATCTGCAGTATTGGGGATTCTTGTGACATATATAAAATAAGGTCTAACCTTACTTCCCAACACTAAGACAATAGGGTCTTTGGATAATACTTTAGTGACATAGGTGTCAAATCATTGCGGTGCAAAAATGTGACGTTGGCGGTGATGGGGTTAAGAAACGCACACACACCTTTTTGGCCCATGCCTTCATGATCTTGGTGTAGATGGTGATGTCCTGTATTTTCCTCATCCCAGGCAACAGTTTGGCGTCGGACTGTCTCACGTGGTGGTTCATCTTCACCATGTCGTGGGCCATGGACTCCTGAACAACAAACCACCTACAGTGCAGTACTCTTCACACAAAAACTGGATAACATGAAATATTGGTTAACGCACAAAAATATGTTTGAATGGACAAAACTCCTCTCTATTATTACTTAATGCTTAACACAAAATACTGGTTAACGCACCAAAAAATATTTGTCCCCTGAATTTTGTGTTAACGCACTCTTTACTGGCCGATTGCTTCCCTTTACAACCGTTCAATACTGTCGTACGCTATAGCGCACACAGCGCTTAACCATTCACAATTCACAACCCAGCGAAGCCTGGCAAACCAAACTGGTATAGAAGTGTTCCTCTACAGTCCCTTAATAGTTTTCAACCAATGAAATCACTTTCCATCTATTTTTAGTACCGCAATGAATGAAAACGAGTCACTACCCCTCTCTTCGTCTTCTTTGTCATGCTTTTTAAAAAATCTGCTAATAATAAAAATTTTACTTTGGAATTATAACATGTGCTAGCTTTTATTATTATAAACAATACCGCAAAATTTCAAAACTGTGCAGTTAAGCATTATTTTTTTTAATATTTTGTATGTAATGATGCAAACCCGCCTAGTATGGAACGCTTGTGTACGTCAGGTACGCTATAGCGTACAATAGTATACAGAGAGTTAAGTGTACTCCAATGTACTGTATTTTTCTAAGTATAAGGCGGTACTGAGGAACCTCCCTTATTAGAAACCTCATAAAAAATATCGTAAATAAGCATTTCAATTCATATTGCAGTTTGTAACAAAAAAAATTTTATGCCTTTATTAAGTAATTTTAATATGTATACACTTGTAAGCCATAAAATCTACATGTTACCTTCATGACACATGTGACATTCATCCTCTCATATGACACACACACAAATACAAACAGAAACATTACATACACACACAATCACACAGACAGACAGAAACACAAGCACACACACTGTGGGAGAATAGAAAAACCTTATAGTTCCACCTGAGGCAATGTCATCAGCCTCGGCGGAGGCCTTCAAAATCCAGATCTGAACCTCCCCACCTTCCCTCCCACCCTTCTTCTCCCTGCTTTCCAGCTTCCCAATGGCCTCCACCCCCTGACCCTCCCTCTACACCCTTCATCCTCCTTCCCTCCCGCCCTTCTTCTCCCTGCTTTCCAGCTTCCCAATGGCCTCCACCCCCTGACCCTCCCTCTACACCCTTCATCCTCCTTCCCTCCCTCCCTTCTTCTCCCTGCTTTCCAGCTTCCCAATGGCCTCCACCCCCTGACCCTCCCTCTACACCCTTCATCCTCCTTCCCTCCCGCCCTTCTTCTCCCTGCTTTCCAGCTTCCCAATGGCCTCCACCCCCTGACCCTCCCTCTACACCCTTCATCCTCCTTCCCTCCCGCCCTTCTTCTCCCTGCTTTCCAGCTTCCCAATGGCCTCCACCCCCTGACCCTCCCTCTACACCCTTCATCCTCCTTCCCTCCCGCCCTTCTTCTCCCTGCTTTCCAGCTTCCCAATGGCCTCCAGCCCCTGACCCTCCCTCTACACCCTTCATCCTCCTTCCCTCCCGCCCTTCTTCTCCCTGCTTTCCAGCTTCCCAATGGCCTCCACCCCCTGACCCTCCCTCTACACCCTTCATCCTCCTTCCCTCCCGCCCTTCTTCTCCCTGCTTTCCAGCTTCCCAATGGCCTCCACCCCCTGACCCTCCCTCTACACCCTTCATCCTCCTTCCCTCCCGCCCTTCTTCTCCCTGCTTTCCAGCTTCCCAATGGCCTCCACCCCCTGACCCTCCCTCTACACCCTTCATCCTCCTTCCCTCCCGCCCTTCTTCTCCCTGCTTTCCAGCTTCCCAATGGCCTCCACCCCCTGACCCTCCCTCTACACCCTTCATCCTCCTTCCCTCCCGCCCTTCTTCTCCCTGCTTTCCAGCTTCCCAATGGCCTCCACCCCCTGACCCTCCCTCTACACCCTTCATCCTCCTTCCCTCCCACCCTTCTTCTCCCTGCTTTCCAGCTTCCCAATGGCCTCCACCCCCTGACCCTCCCTCTACACCCTTCATCCTCCTTTCCTCCCGCCCTTCTTCTCCCTGCTTTCCAGCTTCCCAATGGCCTCCACCCCCTGACCCTCCCTCTACACCCTTCATCCTCCTTTCCTCCCGCCCTTCTTCTCCCTGCTTTCCAGCTTCCCAATGGCCTCCACCCCCTGACCCTCCCTCTACACCCTTCATCCTCCTTCCCTCCCGCCCTTCTTCTCCCTGCTTTCCAGCTTCCCAATGGCCTCCACCCCCTGACCCTCCCTCTACACCCTTCATCCTCCTTCCCTCCCGCCCTTCTTCTCCCTGCTTTCCAGCTTCCCAATGGCCTCCACCCCCTGACCCTCCCTCTACACCCTTCATCCTCCTTTCCTCCCGCCCTTCTTCTCCCTGCTTTCCAGCTTCCCAATGGCCTCCACCCCCTGACCCTCCCTCTACACCCTTCATCCTCCTTCCCTCCCGCCCTTCTTCTCCCTGCTTTCCAGCTTCCCAATGGCCTCCACCCCCTGACCCTCCCTCTACACCCTTCATCCTCCTTCCCTCCCGCCCTTCTTCTCCCTGCTTTCCAGCTTCCCAATGGCCTCCACCCCCTGACCCTCCCTCTACACCCTTCATCCTCCTTCCCTCCCGCCCTTCTTCTCCCTGCTTTCCAGCTTCCCAATGGCCTCCACCCCCTGACCCTCCCTCTACACCCTTCATCCTCCTTCCCTCCCGCCCTTCTTCTCCCTGCTTTCCAGCTTCCCAATGGCCTCCACCCCCTGACCCTCCCTCTACACCCTTCATCCTCCTTCCCTCCCGCCCTTCTTCTCCCTGCTTTCCAGCTTCCCAATGGCCTCCACCCCCTGACCCTCCCTCTACACCCTTCATCCTCCTTCCCTCCCGCCCTTCTTCTCCCTGCTTTCCAGCTTCCCAATGGCCTCCACCCCCTGACCCTCCCTCTACACCCTTCATCCTCCTTCCCTCCCGCCCTTCTTCTCCCTGCTTTCCAGCTTCCCAATGGCCTCCACCCCCTGACCCTCCCTCTACACCCTTCATCCTCCTTCCCTCCCGCCCTTCTTCTCCCTGCTTTCCAGCTTCCCAATGGCCTCCACCCCCTGACCCTCCCTCTACACCCTTCATCCTCCTTCCCTCCCGCCCTTCTTCTCCCTGCTTTCCAGCTTCCCAATGGCCTCCACCCCCTGACCCTCCCTCTACACCCTTCATCCTCCTTCCCTCCCGCCCTTCTTCTCCCTGCTTTCCAGCTTCCCAATGGCCTCCACCCCCTGACCCTCCCTCTACACCCTTCATCCTCCTTCCCTCCCGCCCTTCTTCTCCCTGCTTTCCAGCTTCCCAATGGCCTCCACCCCCTGACCCTCCCTCTACACCCTTCATCCTCCTTCCCTCCCGCCCTTCTTCTCCCTGCTTTCCAGCTTCCCAATGGCCTCCAGCCCCTGACCCTCCCTCTACACCCTTCATCCTCCTTCCCTCCCGCCCTTCTTCTCCCTGCTTTCCAGCTTCCCAATGGCCTCCAGCCCCTGACCCTCCCTCTACACCCTTCATCCTCCTTCCCTCCCGCCCTTCTTCTCCCTGCTTTCCAGCTTCCCAATGGCCTCCACCCCCTGACCCTCCCTCTACACCCTTCATCCTCCTTTCCTCCCACCCTTCTTCTCCCTGCTTTCCAGCTTCCCAATGGCCTCCACCCCCTGACCCTCCCTCTACACCCTTCATCCTCCTTTCCTCCCGCCCTTCTTCTCCCTGCTTTCCAGCTTCCCAATGGCCTCCACCCCCTGACCCTCCCTCTACACCCTTCATCCTCCTTCCCTCCCGCCCTTCTTCTCCCTGCTTTCCAGCTTCCCAATGGCCTCCACCCCCTGACCCTCCCTCTACACCCTTCATCCTCCTTTCCTCCCGCCCTTCTTCTCCCTGCTTTCCAGCTTCCCAATGGCCTCCACCCCCTGACCCTCCCTCTACACCCTTCATCCTCCTTTCCTCCCGCCCTTCTTCTCCCTGCTTTCCAGCTTCCCAATGGCCTCCACCCCCTGACCCTCCCTCTACACCCTTCATCCTCCTTCCCTCCCGCCCTTCTTCTCCCTGCTTTCCAGCTTCCCAATGGCCTCCAGCCCCTGACCCTCCCTCTACACCCTTCATCCTCCTTCCCTCCCACCCTTCTTCTCCCTGCTTTCCAGCTTCCCAATGGCCTCCAGCCCCTGACCCTCCCTCTACACCCTTCATCCTCCTTTCCTCCCGCCCTTCTTCTCCCTGCTTTCCAGCTTCCCAATGGCCTCCACCCCCTGACCCTCCCTCTACACCCTTCATCCTCCTTTCCTCCCGCCCTTCTTCTCCCTGCTTTCCAGCTTCCCAATGGCCTCCAGACCCTCCCTCTACACCCTTCATCCTCCTTCCCTCCCGCCCTTCTTCTCCCTGCTTTCCAGCTTCCCAATGGCCTCCACACCCTCCCTCTACACCCTTCATCCTCCTTCCCTCCCTCCCTTCTTCTCCCTGCTTTCCAGCTTCCCAATGGCCTCCATACCCCTGACCCTCCCTCTACACCCTTCATCCTCCTTCCCTCCCGCCCTTCTTCTCCCTGCTTTCCAGCTTCCCAATGGCCTCCACCCCCTGACCCTCCCTCTACACCCTTCATCCTCCTTCCCTCCCTCCCTTCTTCTCCCTGCTTTCCAGCTTCCCAATGGCCTCCATGACCCTCCCTCTACACCCTTCATCCTCCTTCCCTCCCGCCCTTCTTCTCCCTGCTTTCCAGCTTCCCAATGGCCTCCAGCCCCTGACCCTCCCTCTACACCCTTCATCCTCATTTCCTCCCGCCCTTCTTCTCCCTGCTTTCCAGCTTCCCAATGGCCTCCACCCCCTGACCCTCCCTCTACACCCTTCATCCTCCTTTCCTCCCGCCCTTCTTCTCCCTGCTTTCCAGCTTCCCAATGGCCTCCACCCCCTGACCCCCTCTACACCCTTCATCCTCCTTTCCTCCCGCCCTTCTTCTCCCTGCTTTCCAGCTTCCCAATGGCCTCCATGACCCTCCCTCTACACCCTTCATCCTCCTTTCCTCCCGCCCTTCTTCTCCCTGCTTTCCAGCTTCCCAATGGCCTCCACCCCCTGACCCTCTACACCCAATCCTCCTTCCCTCCCGCCCTTCTTCTCCCTGCTTTCCAGCTACCCAATGGCCTCCACCCCTGATCCCATACCCCTTCACCTCCTTCCTCCCGCCCTTCTTCTCCCTGCTTTCCACCCAATCCCATGACCCTCCCTCTACACCCTTCATCCTCATTCCCTCTACACCCAATCCCATACCCTCTACACCCTTCATCCTTTCCTACCTTCTACTCCCTGCTTTCCACTTCCCAATGGCCTCCATGACCCTCCCTCTACACCCTTCATCCTCCTACCTCCCGCCCTTCTTCTCCCTGCTTTCCAGCTTCCCAATGGCCTCCACACCCAATCCCATACCCCTACACCCAATCCCATACCCTCTACACCCAATCCCATACCTCTACACTCAATCCCATACCCTCTACACCCAATCCCATACCCCTACACCCAATCCCATACCTCTACACCCAATCCCATACCCCTACACCCAATCCCATACCCCTACACCCAATCCTCATACCCTCTACACTCCAATCCCATACCCCTACACCCTTCAATCCCATACCCTTCTACACCCAATCCCCATACCCTCCCTACACCCAATCCCATACCCCTACACCCAATCCCATACCCCTACACCCAATCCCAATCCCATACCTTTCCAGCTTCCCAATGGCCTCCAGCCCCTGACCCTCCCTCTACACCCTTCATCCTCCTTCCCTCCCACCCTTCTTCTCCCTGCTTTCCAGCTTCCCAATGGCCTCCAGCCCCTGACCCTCCCTCTACACCCTTCATCCTCCTTCCCTCCCACCCTTCTTCTCCCTGCTTTCCAGCTTCCCAATGGCCTCCAGCCCCTGACCCTCCCTCTACACCCTTCATCCTCCTCCTTTCCTCCGTGGGCAGCTACTCCTTCCCACAGTGCCAATGATTAGTACACCAGAAACCCCATTTTGTTTATGCATCAGAATCGTCAGCATGAGGACGGAGGAAAGAACAAGACACCCCACCCCCTCTCACACACACACAACCACCCAATCCCATACCCCTGGCCCTACACCCAATCCCATACCCCTACACCCAATCCCATACCCCTACACCCAATCCCATACCCCACCCAATCCCATACCTACACCCAATCCCATACCCCTACACCCAATCCCATACCCCTACACCCAATCCCATACCACCCAATCTACACCCAATCCCATACCCCTACACCCAATCCCATACTACACCCAATCCCATACCCCTACACCCAATCCCATACCCCTACACCCAATCCCATACCCCTACACCCAATCCCATACCCCTACACCCAATCCCATACCCCTACACCCAATCCCATACCCCTACACCCAATCCCATACCTACTACACACCAATCCCATACCCCTACACCCAATCCCATACCTCTACACCCAATCCCATACCCCTACACCCAATCCCATACCCCTACACCCAATCCCATACCCCTACACCCAATCCCCTACACCCAATCCCATACCCCTACACCCAATCCCATACCCCTACACCCAATCCCATACCCCTACACCCAATCCCATACCCCTACACCCAATCCCATACCCCTACACCCAATCCCATACCCCTACACCCAATCCCATACCCCTACACCCAATCCCATACCCCTACACCCAATCCCATACCACTACACTCAATGTCATACCCCTACACCCAATCCCATACCCCTACACCCAATCCCATACCTCTACACCCAATCCCATACCTCTACACCAATACCATACCCTTACACCCAACCCATCCACACCTACACCCAACCCATCCACACCTACACCCAACCCATCCACACCTACACCCAACCCATCCACACCTACACTCAACCCATCCACACCCACCAGTCCAGCAAAGCAGCAGGCATCCACATAAGCCAGCAGCTCCTGGTTGAAGACTTGGTTGAACTTTGCAGGGTTGGACTGGAACCTATCCCGCTCCGACTGGGCCTTCCTCAGCCGGTGCAACTCCTGCGGCGCCAGTCCTTTCTGCACAAACAGCGACTCTTCCTCCAGCTCCTCCCCTAAAGCCGCGTCAATTTGAGGATCCTCCCCCACCACCCCATCAGCCTCCATTGCGTCATCCCGCCACTCAACGGCAGCGCTCTCCTTGCTTTTCTTCTTCTTGCTTTTGGCACTCGTCTCCTTTTTCGTCTTCAACACATTCGCGTTCGCCTTTGCGGCTGAGGATTTCTTGGGCTTGCTTTTCTTTACAGAAACTTTGGCCGAATCCGACCGCACTTGCTGGTCGGCTAAGTCCGGCTGTAGAGAAATATCGCCCAGAGACGCCTCAGGCAAAAGCTTTAAGCTGCCTGATAGCAGCATGTCCAAGGAACGGGAAGAAGGTTCCCGGGAGTCAGACGTTTCACTTACAGATGATAAAACAGGCAGTGTCTTCTTCGGTGTGGAAACGTGATCGGCAGAGACTTTGACAGAAAATCCTTCAGTGACGCTTTGTTGTAGCTGTTTTTGAAAACTGACAAACTGTTCCCTCCACTCGCTGCGGGTAGCCTTCAGACCAGGTTCATGTAAATGTACAAAATCTTCAGCAGATGAATGGGACACTGGCGCACCACTGTTCATTTGACTGTTTGGTAGCGCTTTAACGGGAGCGACGGTTGGTGGGGAGTGTTGCAGTGGGAAGTCGATGAAGCTGAAATTGGTGACCAGCGTGCGGTGAAGCTGGTTGGCCTCTCGGTTGAACATCAGCTGCACCGCTCGTCTATCTAACACTGAAAAACGAAACAAACATCAGTTGAGAACAACAACAGTTTTATCAATGTTAGAGACCACTTTATGGGCGGTGCAGCACTTGTGGTGATACGCTCTCCATCAGTCCATGTGGGAGCAGCCCCAGTTGCGAATTTCACAGGGACATATCTATGTGACTAGGACACAGAAATAAAATTATATTACAATGTGTGTGTGTGTGTGTGTGTGTGTGTGTGTGTGTGTGTTTGTTCGTTCATGTGTCTGTCTCTGTGAGGTATGTCTCTGTCTCTGTGTATGTGTGCGCTGCACTGTGTGTGTCTGTGTGTGTGTGTGTGCGTCTGCATGCACCCTGTTTCGTGTGTTGTGTTGGCGTGTGTTCATGCGCGCATGTGTTCTTGTGTTTGTGTGCATGTATTAGGCCTACAGTACTAGTTAGACCTTTTAATAGTTGTGTTTAGGCTGTTGCATTTCTTTATTTCTTTATTCATTTATTTATTTATATATATTTTTCTTTCCTATATATTTTGCAACGTGCTTAGAGCCCCTTCATTGGAGATGAAGCACCACAGAAATTTACATGATTATTATTATTATTATTAAAATGTTTCCGTTCAAAGCAGTCCCTGATCTAGGGAAATCAGTACAGTATTAGCAAAGGATGAATCCTCAGTTAGTTAAACCATATGTGACCTAGCACCACGAAAGGGACATTAAGTCGCTGGGCTAGTTTCTCACAACAGGCTTACAAAGTCAAAAATCTCATTTTGGGTCAATTTTGAGCTAAGGGTATTTGTATGTTCTCTAACATCGTATCTTTCATATTTATAAAAGATAATCTTTAATAATAATATGGTCTCTAAATGAAGATGAACATGCAAAACTGTTCAAACTTTGGGAAAGTACATCTTCTCAAGCTCTACCCTGACTGTCTCTCTCTTTCTCTCTCTTTCTTCTCTCTTCCTCCCTCTCTCCGTGTTTGATTTCATAACAATTATTCTAATTATTTATGCATGCCTTATATTATTTAGTGAATTCTTTAAATTTTGTCCCCCCATTTGTTTCTTGATTATGTTTGTATTTTTGTATGGCTATGAGGACAGGATGGAAAAAAAGCTTTGTCAGGTTACTCTTTAAGTTTATCCCTCAATAAAGATCATTTTTGACCACACACACACACACACATGCACACGCACATACACACACACACACTTACACAAACAACTTTTAATAGTTCCTGCTGTAAAACGATCATACTCTGATGACACAACCACCTCAGTAACATACCTCTCAGAAGATCACTGTGGATCTGTTGACTCATCTCAGAGCTCTTCTTCTTCTTCCTCTTCCAGTGTGACTTGGGCAGCTTGGCTGGTCTCCCTGGCTTGACCTTGACCGCTCCTGACATCAGGCGGTGACCAGGAGCCCCAAAGACACTGTTACCTACAATTGATACCAATGAACACCCAAAGGATTGAACACAAACACAAGACAGCAAGCCCATACATAAACTTCAAAAAACCTACAAAACGAGTAACCACCAGTTGATAGGTACTTAATGGTTCAAAACATGTTTCAATAGGGGTATGAACAGTAATGGCATTAGTCCTTTATTTCATGCCCAGATTGCACCATTTTGCTTCTCGGATTTAAAACATTTCCGGGAGAGCATGCCCCTGGACCACCCTAGGGGTCTTGGTGCTTCGCACCTTCGATGAATTAGCCCTCACCCCTTACAAACTTAGGTCCGGCCCTGGCATCAGTCTATAAGCCGCATGGGAAAAAGTTCAGGAACAAAATAGCGGCTTATACCTATAGTTCGCATTTTACGGTAGTGTACTCAGGGATCACTTAATAAAAATTTTGCAAAGTACTCATTTTCAATTTCATATGATAATGGAACTTTCTTTTTCATTGGTTACAGAGAAAGTCTGTGAACTTTCCTTTCCTTCTTTGCCGTTCCCAGGCCATATGGCCATAATGGGTAAGCTACGTATGTGTCTGGTTTTCAGTTTTCACTGGTCTCCCCACTGCATTCTGTGAATAATCAATGTTAACCAGTTCTAAATATAATCTCAACCCTCCTTCATCAGTCTGTGAATAATCAATGTTAATCAGTTCTAAATATAATCTCAACCCTCCTTCATCAGTCTGTGAATAAGCAATGTTAATCAGTTCTAAACATCTCTTTTCTGCCAATGTTGAATAATATAAAAAAAACACTAAAAGGGTTAAACCTGACAATTTTCAAAAAATGGAAATGGGGCAACGCCCCTCATGCAGCTGAGCACTCTTAATCAATTTAAAGCAGCTTGGATGCATAATCGGGGCTCTTATAAAACGGCAATTGGGTTTTCGCTTAAAGCAAAGCTGTTTTAATACTTTTATCCAGTTTTTATTATTTTGTTTTGTTGAAAATTCTCCCAAAAAAGGAATTATGTCTGTACTGATTTTTAAAAAAAAGGATTTTCTTCCTGAGAAGGAAGCAGTTTAAGCCATGCACCTAAAAACAATAAAACTTTCAACCCTTCCCTTTGCTCCCTTCTCTCCTTCCATCTACCCTCCCCCACCCTCTCATCCTCCCTTGAAACCCCTCCCCCCCCCCCACACACACACACACCCGCCCTCCCTATCCATCCTTGGGCCCTTTCATGTCCCACAACTTCCCCATTACCCGGTAATGGTTACCAAACCAAGTGAAAACTTCAGAATAAACCCGAGTCTTCTTCTTCGCCTCAGGCAGCCAACTTCATCTTCTTCTTCTTTCTCTTGACACCCTATCACGGCCTATGTCATCCTATTGACGGCTATGACGCATTACAAACAGGGGTTTCCGGCATAGAAATAAATCTGTAGGGAATAAATGCTGCCCACATGATCAGCTCCAGGGAAAGGGAAGTGAGGGAGGAAGAGGGTATCGGGGAAGGGGGGGAGGGGAGGGGGGAGAGGGGGGAAGAGGGGAGGTTTAAATCTGGACTTTGAAGACCTCCACCGAGGCAGATGGTATTGCCTCAGGTGGAAGGCTGTTCCACTCACCCACAGCCCTGGGGAAGAAAGAAAACTTACTGTAATTTGTATGTGTTGCCGGAAGAAGATTATGCTGCTGTCTGTGACAGTCTTGTCTGGCATGATGGTGGATGGGGGACAGGCCTGTGCTGGGTGTTGATGGCCACCTCACCATTATGGTACTTGAAGAAGGTGGCCAGCCTTGCCGATCGTCGTCTGTCTTTCAGTGGGTCCCAGTGCAGCTCAAACATCATGTTGTCCATGCTCGATGTTTGGCGATGGCGGTTCACTACCCATCGAGCTGCACGACGTTGCACTTTCTCTAATTTGCCAATATTCTTGGCAGTGTGTGTGTCCCAGATGGGTGGGGCATACTCAAGAGTGGGTCGTACCAAGGCCTTGTACGCTGTTTCCTTAACGGCGATGGAACCCACTTTTAAATTCCGTCAAAGGAAGCCTAAGGTCTTGTTGGCCTTGCTTCTTCTTCTTCTTCTTAGCTATGCGTGGCCACAATCAACACTTTGACTATTTTGCCATGGTTCTATACACCTTTTGCCGGAAGAAAGGCTCAAGGCCTGAGAAGAAATAGTGACAGAAGAGGGTATAGATAAAACATTGCAACATCACTGATGTGGGTGTCCCAGCTGAGATCGTGAGATATGGTGACACCCAGGTACTTTGTCTCTTGCACAGGTGATAGGAGCCAGTCTGAATCAGTGAATGTCCTTCTACCTGGACACATGAAGGGTCTGGCATTTTGGGGGGTGGAATTTCATTTTCCAAGTTGACTCCCGCTCTGCCATATAGTCAAGGTCTTTCTGGAGCGCCTCTTGATCTTTTTGCGACTTGATGGGTCTGTGACAGAGGGTGTCATCTGCGAGCAGCCTGGATGTTGATGACAGTTTTTCAGGCAAGGCGTTGATGTAAAGTGAAAACAGGGCAGGGCCCAGGACTGATCCTTGGGGGACACCTGATTCTACACTCTACAGGTACGGCTTCTGATTTGGCGCCATCCACCATGACTGCTAGGTTCCTGTCCTTCAAGAAGTTTTGGATCCAGGTGTTGATGTGCCCGGTGATCCCATAATGTTGGAGCTTTGTGGTTTAGTAAGGGGTGGCAGACTTTGTCAAAGGCTTTGGAGAAATCATTGCCAAGACGTCAGATTGTCTACCCTCCTCCATTGAGTATTTAACTCGTCTAAAAGCTGGAGGAGCTGGCTCTCACACGAACGGCCCTTCCTGAACCCGTGTTGTTGTTCTCCCATGATGCTGTTCGCTTCTGCGAACCCCATGATGGTGCTGACTAAGATGTGCTCCAGGATATATTGCATGGCACACATTGCTTGTAGTTGTATATATATGTTTTACAAATGGAATGTGAAGTGAGGCTTTTTATTGTTTGTTTTCTTTTGTGTTTATGCACACAAAATTGTGTGTGTGTGTGTGTGTGTGTGCGTCTGTGGGGGGGGGGGGGGGGGTGCGTGTGTGTGTGGGTGCGTGCGTGTGCGTGTGCGTGTGTGTGGTTGTGGGTGGGTGCGTGCATGTGTGTGTGTGTGTGTATGTGTTTGTTTGTTTGCGTTGGTGGTTTGTGTTTGTGTGCGCACGTCTGTTGTGTGTGTGTGTGTGTGTGTGTGTGTGTGTGTATGTGCGTGTGTGTGTGTATGTGTGTTTGTTTGTTTGCGTTGGTGGTTTGTGTTTGTGTGCGCACGTCTGTTGTAATATTCCTGTCATGTTTGATTTTATTTACCGTGCTCCATTTTAATGCTTACATTGTTTCCTGTTCATGTTCAACTTTACGTGTTGTTGTTTGTATTTGTATGGGTGACAGCATCCAAATTTCCTTTTATGTTTTTAAAGAGGACAATAAATGTAATTGATTGATTGATTGATTGATTGATTGATTGATTGATTGTCAGGGAGATGGGCCCATGGGGAGATAGTTTTCTTCACCACTAATTCTGTTTCTGTTTCTGTATCATAGTCGAAAGGGCCACTTTTGTGGCAATTTATAGACGAAAAACTAGGGGAAATCAAATTAAAGGAATATTTTACCAATCAGCGGAAACAAATCAGTTACCTGATGATCGGAGACAAAGCCAGTGGCACCACATCGCACGAGGTTGCATGGATTTCGTCATCATCGTTCTCAGTGGAGCTGCAATGGGTTTTGATCTCAGTAACAGAGCCATGCTGTTTACGAAAGTCGGCCATGCCGTTTACTAAGGTCAAGGTGAAATAAAACTGAAATGGATCATGGATTCAATTTAAATGTATAAGATGAAAAAAATAGAATAACAATACAACGTTTTTTATAGACTATCTTTCTAAAATATATTTTATTAATTTCATGAGTAACATGCTTTTACTCGGTTTATTATAATCCCTTTCTGATTTTTACGATTTACAAACAGATCCTATTTTTATTCACCAGCTCTAAGATCGGTAACCCTATCTTCCTTTTCTCCAGATAAGATGGCAAGTGCTTCCCTCCCTTTACCCTGGAGAAAGCTGTGCAGTCTTGATTACGGTGACGGACTGGGGGGAGGGGTGGGAGGGAGAGAGAGACTTCAGACTTCAGAAACTTTATTTTACAAGGAAAAGAATTTAGGCTGAGCCTAGTCTTCCATTATGTCCTTGGTTCTAAGCATGCAATACACAACTACTACTATAAATGATCATTGAGACACAGGAAAATCGCCAACAAAAAAAACAACTAACAATAATATAGCAACGACATGGTAGGCAGAGCATCAACATCAGCAATAAAAACAAACAGAACAGAAAACTAACCAACCAAATAAACAAATAAATAGATGAAAAACACCTCTTTCACTACAATTTACTTCTACTACCATTACTACTACTAGTGTAAGACAGGGCCAAAAGCCCATGGGCGGGTAAGAAGCCCATGTCAATTATCCCACGAAACCATGGACACTACATTGTAAATATAGGATCCATGACGAAACAAAGCAAATCTTGGTCAACCCCCACTCCATGAGACAACCGGCACGGGCCTCCCACCCGCCCATGGGCCCGGCCTCTACCCCGTCTTCACCTACTATTACCATTACTACCACCATCACCACCACTGCCACCACACCACTACTACTACTACTACTACTACTACTACTACTACTACTACTACTACTACTACTACTACTACTACTACTACTACTACTACTACTACTACTACTATACTACTACTGCTACTACTACTACTATTAATAACCATAGCATCATAATAACACAAGTAGCGGCCTAATGTCAATCAAATCAAAAGCAAAAGTAATCATAAAAAGCATAATGACACAAGTAGCCTAATGTCAAACAAATAAAGAACAAAAACAAGCAAACATAATCAGAGAAGCACAATGACAGCATTAGTCTAAACAGACACAAATTGCTCGTGTGTGGTAGAGAGAGAGAGAGAGAGAGAGAGAGAGAGAGAGAGAGAGAGAGAGAGAGAGAGAGAGAGAGAGAGAGAGAGAGAGAGAGAGAGAGAGAGAGAGAGAGAGAGAGAGAGAGAGAGAGAGAGAGAGAGAGAGAGAGAGAGAGAGAGAGAGAGAGAGAGAGAGAGAGAGAGAGAGAGAGAGAGAGAGAGAGAGAGAGAGAGAGAGAGAGTACGAACATGAATAACAAATATTTTATTGAGGATAAAATGGATAATTTACAAAAGCTTCTTTGCAACAAGCCTTCTCGTACACATTCACACCATGCATCAAGCGAACACAAATATGGAGAAAAGAAAAGAAAAATCAAGTCAAGCAAGTGAAAAGAACGCACTAAGTAATTATTAATTTTGTTTTAAAAACATGGAATTAAATAAACAACAAGAATGAAAAATGAGCAATGGTGGGTTGGATTGAATCAAAAACAAGAATAAAAATAATTATGAGCCAAATGACAATTTTTTTACAGAATAATTTCACTTAAAAAAATTAACAGACAAGCAAAAAAGTAACAAATGCTGGCTCTATAACAACCCCCCCAAAAGATGGTAAATGAGAGCCGGAGAGAGCAGGCTTTTTTCATGGCCCAAGAGAACATTTTTTAGATTAAAAAAAAAACAATTGAGTAAGAAATACTTCTTGTGAGTAAATGCAAAATGAACTAAATATATCAGTTCTACTTCGAATGTTAATAGTTTTTAAAACCCTTTCAACGCTAGCCATTCCTCAGCCAAAATTTACCATTAAACTTACCCGGCGGGTAGAGAAAATATTTTGTTTGCAATATTGGGGAAACCCTCTGTGACATGCATAAAATAGGGCCTGTCCTTACCTCCCAAAATGAAGAACATAAGGTCACTGGATACCAGACCCTCGTTTGATGCCTTTCGGTGACATGGGTGTTCAATCATTGTGGTGCCAAGAGGCGACATAAGGGGTTAGATTACAGAAACAAAGCTTCAGCTTCAGGGGGCTTTGTCCCCAGCTGACACATGCTTTTCAGATTTTTGTTTGCGATTCCTCATTACCATGCAGAGAGAGAGAGAGAGAGAGAGAGAGAGAGAGAGAGAGAGAGAGAGAGAGAGAGAGAGAGAGAGAGAGAGAGAGAGAGAGAGAGAGAGAGAGAGAGAGAGAGAGAGTATGGGCTTATGTTAATGTGTGTGCGAGCGCGCGTGTGTGTGTCACTCACTTTGCCTATACTCGCTCATCTACATTTTGTAACACACCGACCCAGATCTCAAACTTGTGACAAAAATATGTTCGTTAGGCTTATTTTTTACTTAAGGCCGACTCTAAATTTATGATGATAGGGTTTTTAACCCTTTCACCGCCAAAGTCGCATTTTAGCACCACAGTGATTTAACACCCATGTCACTAAAAGGCATCAAATTGGGATCTATTATCCAAAGACCCTATTGTCTTAGTTTTGGGAAGTAAGGGTAGACCTTATTTTATATATATGTCACAGGAGAATCCCCAATACTGCAGATGGTTTTTGTTCTCTACCCAGGTAAATTTAATGGAACCTTTTTTTGCTGAAATATGGCTGGCGGTGAAAGGGTTAAGGATAGAGAGCAGCTGTGCCAATGCTTCAGGCAAAGTTCAGGGGCAGACCACCAAATCATTCGCAAGGGGGTAGGGGGGTTCCGGGGAGCTGCATATAGGTCCTGGGCGTAGTAGCCGAGTGGGGAACCCACTGTGCAATTTAGTGATTATTAAAGCAAGGATTGAGACATAGGGGAAGACGGGGTAAAAAGCGCATGGGCGGGTAAGAAGCCCACCCCAATTATCTCATGAAATGAAGCAAATTTCAGTCTCATTTTGCCCATGAGACGAGCGTTAATGTCTAGCATTCGTCTCATGGGCAAATTTGACTGAAATTTTCTTTATTTCATGAGATAATTGGGGTGGGCTTCTTACCCGCCCATGCGCTTTTTACCCCGTCTTCCCCTAGTCTTATTTGTTACCCTTGTATAAGATACATGCTTGGGGCAAAGGGGGGTTTCTGGAAACCCTGGACACCCCCCCCCCTCGATGATCCGCCCCTGGGGATGTCAGGATGGGGGTGTAGTGTGTGTGTGTGTGTGTGTGTGTGTGTGTGTGTGTGTGTGTGTGTGTGTGTGTGTGTGTGTGTGTGTGTGTGTGTCTGTGTGAGAGGGGGTGGGGTAATTTGCTGTCGACGTGCAACATAGCAGTAGGCCTATATCCGATTAAGCCCGCCCAACTTCAATCAAAGCCGTGTTAAAGCCCAAAATGTAGCAATTGCCAAAAATGTAATTGTTGTTACATTTTGGGCAAAATCAATATATTATAACAACCCAAAATGTAACAAAATGAGAGACCACTGGTCAGTGCCAGTGACGACTGGTCATCTGCTTTATGTGACAGAAACTAAGCTGTTAAGAATCACAATTTGATATTTTTTGGGGTCAAAGTGACTACTGATCATTGTCACCAACCACTGGTCATCTACATTGTAGAAGGCATAGTAGTACTCATGACACACTTATAAGGAATTAAATAGTGAAAATGTGGAATTTACATCAACGTGACCACTGGTCATTATCACTGACCACTGGTTATCTGTATTGAACAAGGTACAAACATATCACCACAGTCTGCCGTAGTTTTTGTCAAGCAGGTTCCATCCCAATCGTTGAAAACTCATTCAAGTCGTTCCGGCCATATATTTTCGGAATAGTTAATAGATAGCTGTCAATTTTACGCATTTGCTTCAAGGGAAGTAAATATGTGTGCACACCATACCTTGGTCATTTCTAAACTCGCTTCACTCCCTTAGACCACAATTTTGCCCCTGACTTCGCTTCTGTAGTGGTTCGTTGTGGGGGAACCAATCGGTGTAGAGTTGGTTTTTTTCTATATGAAATCTATAAAAATTATATTTAAAAAAAGTCTGATCTACCACTTCCCTATGTCTAAACCTGAAGTTAAAACCTGTAATCTTCTTTCATTTCTCCTTTTGTTTATGTCTGTTTTGTTTGTGTGCATGGCTGGAGTGATTTGTGAGGTTTTTTAATACTTCAAGATCGTTGCGATGCGAGTGAGTTTAACGTTCCCCTCTGTTCTCTCTCTCAAGTCAGACTTCACTTTTTCCCTTCATTATCGTATATCAAAAACACTTCCTTGCCCAAAATGTAACAATGCAACAATTGTTACATTTTGGGCTTTATTACATTTTGCCTGGGCTGTTATGATTTTTTTTTGTCCGTCACCATAGGTGAAGGACTTTGCGGTCGGCTGGTTTGTATTTTTTTTTTTTTTTTGGGGTGTATGTTTTTTTGTGTTTTTTTCTGTCTGTCCCAAGGATATCTTCCGAACGGGTTGGCACAATCGCTTCAAATTTTGTGTGGAGGTGTGCCACCTTAATAGGAAGAGATCCGAACATGAATTATCAAAGTCAAGGTCATGACCTTGGCGTACGACCTTGAAAACCGAAAATCTTTAAGGGGCCATAACTTCCACACTGTTGGTCTTAGAGTCTTTAAATTTGGCATGTAGGTACTTTGGCTTATGCCCGTTCCGATGGTCGCATACCGATCAAGATCAACGTCACGGTCCGGGAGATAGGTAAGCATTGAAAGTGGTAGGGGTCTACAAACTGGGTTTTAAGCTTTATTTTCCACATTTGTACTTGACAGAAGCGCTTCAGATTGTGTGTGGTACTGTATGCCCTAGAGTAGAAAACATCCGAGCATAAATTATCGCCATGCTGACCTTGACCTCGAGGTTTGACCTTGAAAACCGAAATTTCCTTCTTTGCGCTATATATTTCTTCTTCAAGCTGTATCTCGTGAACTAGAAGACAGAATCCTTTCCAATTTTGTGTCAGGATGTGACACTAAGAGTTTAACACAGTCTACGGGGTGTCGCAAGTGTGTGGCATTGCTGGTGACGGACATGTCTGCCGCTCGGCGACGCCCTCGTATTATATTGATTTTGCCCCAAATGTAACAATTGTTACATTTTTGGCAATTGCTACATTTTGGGCTTTAACACTGGATGTTATTTAGGCTTTATGGTGGCAAAGCTGCAAGATCGCAAAGTTGGCTTTAATTGTGCCAAAAATAATTATGATGCAGACACATAATTATAGGCTATGGGTGCGGCTCTAAAAGAAATGCCCATTTTTGAAAATCCGTTAAAAAGGTCGAAAGATTCGAAGATCTTTGTGGTGCATTTCATCTGAGGTATTAAAACAGTTGTATTAGATTTTGAAAAAAAAACAACCATGTACACACACACACACACACACACACACAACACACACACACACACACACACACACACACACACACACACACACACACACACACACACCACACACACACACACACACACACACACACACACACGATACACACACACACACACACACACACACACACACACACACACACACGTACACACACACACACACACACACACACACACACACACACACACACACACACACACACACACACACACACACACACACACACACACACACACACACACACGTACACACACACACAGACACACACACGTACACACACACACACACACACACACACACACACACACACACACACACACACACACCGGTGCACACACACACTTTATACATAACATATTATTATAGCATTGAACGGTGACAGTTTATTTTGCAAGCATCGCAGACGGAGCCATATATCTGCAGTTTGACTTCTCCATTAAACTCGTCCTTCACTTTCTGGACGACATACCGATTGGTCTAATCCCACTTCGCTTTTACCCTTAATATAAACTGAGGCTTTATACTGAACATTCTCCGCCCCTGTCTCGTGCCCTGAGATGCCAACGCCACCTACTTTAAGATTATCGGCCTTGCCTGTCATGAAGTAGTAAGTATATATAGCCACAGAAAAGCATCTGCACCTGGCTCGCCGCTAGGTGGCATGAGCAGTTCGGGCCTAAAATTATTTCCCTTTCGTGTTGGCAAGTAGTGTAAAAGCCCCATTATACATTAATTTTTTTTTATGATTTAAACAAAACAAAACAAAAAACTGGGAAAAGACCAATCCGCAGGTCGCACAGAGAGTGAAGAAAGAGGTATTAGGTACTAGGTACTTTATAGTCACAGAGGCGTCTCTGTGAAATTCGGGTTGCTCCCACCTGCAGAGCGCGTCGCAGCCAGAGGCACGCCACCCAATTGTTTTTGGTTTTTTTGCATGCGATTTTTGTCACTGATGAGGGAGGCGGGGGAGGGGGGGGGGGGGGGGGGTGTAAATTCTGACCAAATGACAACTTTTTCGTTGCCACTGGGTTTAGCGTATGCTAAGTGCATGGGCACACGGGACCTCGGTTTATCGTCTCATCCGAAAGACTCCACGTTCAGACCTTTAAGGCCTAGTGCAGAATGAGAGGAAAAAAATCCCCTGTATCCAGGTTCGAACTCGGGTTTACTTGACACGAAGCGAACGCGATACCACTGTGCCACTCTACAATGGAGATGGAGAAGGCAATTGTTTTTTTAATATAAAAACATTGCACATTTTATGAATTTGTCCGTGAGAGCCTACGGCTAATTGGACGCTAAACTCACCATCATCGACCCCCCATTTTATGAAACATATTCATGTATGGAATCCCAAGTTTGGAATCGACATTTTCACTGCTCTGAGATGTGTTTTGGAGCCAAATTGCAGGGAAGAGTTTCTTTCGACTAAAGTTTCTTTCTGTCTCTCTCTCTGGTTTTGTCTTTCTGTCTCTATATCTTTGTCTTTGTTTCTGTCTCTCTCTCCCCCCACCCGATCTCTCTCTCTCTTTGTCTTTCTCTCTCTTCTCTCTCTAGAAGAAGCTATTGTAGCTTATCCTTTTTACCCTCAAAAAAACATTCGTGTTCGTATTCGTACTGACTCACCCTCTCTCTCTCTCTCTCTCTCTCTCTCTCTCTCTCTCTCTCTCTCTCTCTCTCTCTCTCTCTCTCTCTCTCTCTCTCTCTCTCTCTCTCTCTCTCACCTCCTCCTCTCTCTCTCTCTCTCATCACTCCTCTCTCTCTCTCTCTCTCTCTCTCTCTCTCTCCCTCACCCTCTCTCTCTCTCTCTCTCTCTCTCTCTCTCTCTCTCTCTCTCTCTCTCTCTCTCTCTCTCTCTCTCTCTCTCTCTCTCGCTCTCTCTCTCTCTCTCACATATTTCTCCCTAACACGCAACTCCACATTTTAATTTGTTTTATTATTTTTTTATTATTAATAATGCCAAAGGAAAATTGGTCAAAGCTAAATGGAAAAGCAAAATCAAGATCAAAAGAAACTGGGGGGAAAGTTAAACCGAGATCAGACAAAACGGGACTAATTTGATTTTGAGCCTCATCCGCACCTCACTACCCCCCCCCACCCCCCCTCACCCCACCCCACCCCCGGCTTGTGGGGCCCACTTACAAGAACTCCACGTCAATATAGGAAGTAACACGATCAAGAATTTCCAGTGATGGATGACGTCTGTCAAAGTCAGATCACCTCCGTCATCATATCCCTTTACCAGCCCTCTCGTGCTGGTGTTTCCGAACTATACTAACATCAGATTTGTTTTCTCTTCATTGAAAATTAGGCTCTGCCATTTAAATCAACAATAATTGTGTGTGTGTGTGTTCATAAAGACGCGGAGAAGGAAACAAAAGAGGACAAGTACCTATCAAACTTTTCGGGAACCAGAACTGGACTTGTGTAATTACTTAGCTAAATGCTGGAATCAGTATCCTGACATTTTGACGATGTGTATTATAAGGAAGGCGATTTTCGGGGTGTTGGTGTTGGTAGTGATTTTGTCATACGTGGTGGATGCGTTCAGTTCGGGCACTCTTATCGCCCAGGGCCCTCCCTTGGTACGGAGTTTGTACTGTGGTCGCCCGCCGCTGCACCGGGCGCCTTTTCATCTGAACATGACCGCTTGTGGGGGATACTGTCGCGCTCGTCAGAATGATGGGGCAGAGTACGAAATTCGTGTCAGCAACAAAATTTATTGGGATACGAGCATGAATGGTAGGTAAACATAATAATGACATTTAAAAAAGATTAATAATGTTAAAAAATGTAATAATGTTACATTTCCTATCACCTGTTTTCCTATCACCTGTTTTTTCTAAGCGTTATACCAACAACAACAAACACAACAAAACATAAACCATATCACATAAACAGGACATTGAACGCATAGCACACACACACACACACACACACACACACACACACACACACACACACACACACACACACACACACGCACACACACGCACACACACACACACACACACACACACACACACACACATTAGTCAGGACAACAATTGATACATGAATGTAATTACAGGCGCGCATGCACACACAGACACACAGCCACACACACAACACATTTTTAAAAAATCTGTGGATTCAATATCATAAGAAGCATTTAGGAATTGTGCTATAAATTATCTGTAAACAAATCAGACGTATATGAGCTTATTGTTTTTAGGGAATCAATTTTCTGTGCCCGCTTAGGAAAGTCTATTTCTGATTTTAATTGAGTTTCTTTTTCACACGAATTTTGTGTTGCATGACTTCTTAGAATATATTTTGCTGATGCAAGTTTCATATTTTCTTCAAATGGTAATATTCCAATTTCTGTGTAAGTTCTTAATGTTGAGGCATGAACAGGAACACCCAGAGCTATCTTGTAAGCTTTACTATCAATGCTCTGCAACTTATTGATTAAATATTTGGGGGCTGAAAAAAAAAATTCCTGAGCGTAAGATAATTTTGATCTTACAAGTGCAGTTACTAAATGTGCAAGTACTTTACTATCTTTTCCCCATGGCTGTTGACTTACCATTTAAAGTAAATTTAAACCTTTTCTGGCTTTTGTCAGAACACTTTCTAAATGGTAGATCCAGCTCAATTTAGAAGTTAAATTTACTTCTAAAAGTTTTACAACTTTTTTATATTCAAGGGGTAATCCATCAATTTAAAAAGAAGGTAGAGTGGTAGGATCATAACCAGTATTGAAGAGAATCATATGCGATTTTTCAGGCGAAAGGGCTAATCCGTTTTTATTCATGTACTTACTAATTTTGTCCAGTTCATTGGCTCACGTCGTTTTTTAAAACAAAGTGAGTCTATAGTATCGTACATGTTCGGTTGTGTGTCTGTGTGTGTGTGTGTGTGTGTGTATGTGTGTGTGTGTTGCGTCCGTGGCCCCGACCTTTAACCTTAACTCAAACCTTAACGTTGTCATTTTCTCTAAACATATAAGGCGTTAGAGGGTTAAAGTTAGCAGGATACTTGATTTTGACGTGAGCCTTCAAGTCACGACAATCAAAGCAGTCAGATACATTGATAAAGAACAAAATAAAGATAATCATTTGTTGCAGAGATTACTGTTGTGCAACCTTTAACCTTGACTCAGTCACACTCTTCAAACTAAAGAAGACTCTCACTCTCCACTGAAACTTTAACGTTGTCATTTTCTCAAAAAAACATAAGATGTTAGAGGGTTAAAGTTAGCAGGATACTTGATTTTGATGTGAGCCTTCAAGTCATGGCGATCAAAGCAGTCAGATACATCGGTAAGGAACAAAAGAAAGAAAATCATTTGTTGCAGAGATTACTGTAACTGTTGTACCGGAGATACATACTGGAAAGAAGACTCTCCATTAGATATACAAAAACGCTCTTTAAAAAGAAACACAAGACTTCAGGTGTGTACAAATAGGTACATTTTAACGTCGTCAACTTATATTTTCTGTAACAAATGGATGTACCGAGTGTGTGCGTTGACGGCCCGGTTGTTTAGCTTTATTTGCGCCTTTGAGTAACGGTTGTTCGTGTTCATTTGCACATCATCTCTGCGCATAACTTAGCCTACTGCACTTCCGGCAACAAGGCCTAGGCCTAGAGTCCATGCCTTACCTCATAATCAAGACGACGTACTTAACATTTAGCCCACATTCATTTCAGTCTTGAAAAAAAAATAACGGAAAATCCAGGGTTC
>CM065698.1:48564426-48586926 GCA_017654935.2 Phymorhynchus buccinoides | reverse complement strand
TCTCTCTCTCTCTCTCTCTCTCTCTCTCTCTCTCTCTCTCTCTCTCTCTCTCTCTCTCTCTCTCACCCCAACAAAGGCTACTACTAGGTTTGGATCCACTTTAATCTAGCGCCTTTTGGTGGTGAAATGAGGCAGCTAAGTTAGGTTAGGTTAGGTTAGGTACATTATAGTCACAGAGGCGTCTCTGTGAAATTCGGGTTGCTCCCACCTGGCGATCGCGTCGCAGCCAGAGGCGCGCCACCCAATTTAAAAAAAACCCAATTGCATGCGATATTTGTGTGACTGATGAGGAAGGAAGGGAGGGGGGTAAATTTTGACCAAATGACAACTTTTTCGTTGCCACTAAGTCGACCATTATGGTTAATTGACCAGGGTCCACCCGGGTCAACCTGGTGTCCCTGCTGGGCAAACTGCTGCGGTCCAAATCGCCCTCCGCTGACTACACTCTGATGACCACCTTCGAGAAGACCTTCCTCTATCGCAGAGACCTGGGATACAACACTAACGCCCCCGACCCTTTGAAGAGTATGAGGTAACAACCATGAACATGTTGGTCACATTATCCCTTTTCGGTGGCTTAGAGTCAAAACGGACTATCTTAAGATAGTCCATTGACTTATTATTGATGTTATTGCGAAAACTAAGAACTTGTATTAAAAAGTCTGCAAATAATATAAAATGGGGATTACGCTTTTTATATTTCTGCAGTCTTTTTTTAATACAAGTTATTACTTTTCACAATAAGTTCAATAATACGTCAGTGGACTATCTAAAGATAGTCCGTTTTGACTCCAAGCCATCGTAATTTAGTCCCTAAAAACACACCTCACAGATCTTTATTACAACACAAACTATGATCAACATTATTAATATCATCAACTGACAATTATATTTTACAAATAATCATAGACCAAATTGTATTAAAGTCGGTCAAATAGTTCTTGAGAAATTTAACATTAAAGTAAATAAACCGTTTTTGACCGTTAAAACCTCCCCGTGGGGATACCGGGGGATCTTTCGTAAAAATAGTTCCCCCACCTTCTTGAAGTTCTGTGCTTGTAACTTCCTTTAATCTGCCACTCTCTTTGACTCTGCCTTTCCCCTGTGCTTTCTATTATCTACGATCTCCTGACTTATTTGTCCATTCTCCTGCCTTTTTTTCAAATAAATCTTCCAAATAATTTGTTTCCTTTGAGCTCCTCCGAAATCGGGATGTGTCGACTGTACGCAGCGGGGAGACCAGTGAAAACTGAAAACCGGATACATACGTACCTTACCCACTATCCATGGCCATATGGCCCAGAACGAAGAAGAAGAGAAGACCGTTAAAACGGTTAATAGCGCTAACAACAAACGTATTGACACTAATGACACTGTCTAACCAGGAAATAATCAACAATCAGATTACACATTCATAACTTCCATAAAAAAAACTTGTCTTTCTGCACTGGGATGTTACTCCAGATGAGCATCACGTTTCAAGGGACACAAACAGGGATGTTGTCCTCGTATCTGAAATAGGGAAAAAAAAGTTGGTTCTCTCTGTGATATAAGCTTTCTGCTAGCCTTCCCTCGCCTGCCTTTCATCCGCTGAAGAAGAACAAAGTTCCAAGGCTCCCCAATGTTAATTTGACTCCATCAGGTCAGATCTACCTCTTCATTGTTTTCCCCTCTGCCAGGTTGGTCACAAATTGTTTTTGAAATAAATCCGAGTTGAAAATATAACCTGAAAAAGATCGAGGTAGTGGTTATGTTTTTGTCTTCTAGAAAGAGAGAGAGAAAATGAGTTTAACCTTCTCTGACCCGTAACAGGTACACACGGGACATTTGTAATTATAAAGATAATGGGTCGGTCCTGGAGGTACTGCAATGCCAGGAAAGACCCTATAATACGAGTCATTGTCTTCTAAAGTTTGTCTCTGTGTATGTGAACAACTTTTATCTAAAAACAAACAAACTAACAACAACAATTAACAACTGACAAAATGAGACATTTCCTCCAATTGGAGGATTTCCACCTTTATGATGGTCCCAGGGGTCATGTTTCAGATCAGTGTAAATCTGTTGAGAACATTTGGGGGTAGGGGGTGTAGAAGTCAAAATGCGGTGAAAAGTTTGATAGATATTCTGTTCTCAATTGGTTCATTGTCTGTTTCTCTCTCTCTCTCTCTCTCTCTCTCTCTCTCTCTCTCTCTCTCTCTCTCTCTCTCTCTCTCTCTCTCTCTCTCTCTCTCTCTCTCTCTCTCTCTCTCTCTCTCTCTCTCTCTCTCTCTCTCCTCCTCTCTCTGTCTCGGAAAAATCACTACCCTTGAGCCAATGGTCTTCATAATTTCACAATTGTTTGTAGGATCAAGCAGATAACAATGTTTGTAAATGTTGCTGTATCGGAGGCTGCTTGTTTTACAGTTTCAAGCGCAAAATTGCCCCCTGACCCCCACAGGGACTTTGCCCCTGGACCCCCATCAGGGACTTTGTCCCTAACCCCCATCAGGGACTTTGCCCCTTGACCCCCATCAGGGACTTTGCCCCTAACCCCCATCAGGGACTTTGCCCCTTGACCCCCATCAGGGACTTTGCCCCTAACCCTAACCCCCATCAGGGACTTTGCCCCTAACCCCCATCAGGGACCCCCTAACCCCCATCAGGGACTTTGCCCCTAACCCCCATCAGGGACTTTGCCCCTAACCCCCATCAGGGACTTTGCCCCTACCCCCATCAGGGACTTTGCCCCTAACCCCCATCAGGGACTTTGCCCCTGGACCCCCATCAGGGACTTTGCCCCCCCCCATCAGGGACTTTGCCCCTAACCCCCATCAGGGACTTTGCCCCTTCAGGGACTTTGCCCCTGGACCCCCATCAGGGACTTTGCCCCTGGACCCCCATCAGGGACTTTGCCCCTAACCCCCATCAGGGACTTTGCCCCTAACCCCCATCAGGGACTTTGCCCCTAACCCCCATCAGGGACTTTGCCCCTGGGACAGGGACTTTGCCCCTAACCCCCATCAGGGACTTTGCCCCTAACCCCCATCAGGGACTTTGCCCCTAACCCCCATCAGGGACTTTGCCCCTAACCCCCATCAGGGACTTTGCCCCTGGACCCCCATCAGGGACTTTGCCCCTAACCCCCATCAGGGACTTTGCCCCTAACCCCCATCAGGGACTTTGCCCCTAACCCCCATCAGGGACTTTGCCCCTAACCCCCATCAGGGACTTTGCCCCTAACCCCCATCAGGGACTTTGCCCCTAACCCCCATCAGGGACTTTGCCCCTAACCCCCATCAGGGACTTTGCCCCTAACCCCCATCAGGGACTTTGCCCCTAACCCCCATCAGGGACTTTGCCCCTAACCCCCATCAGGGACTTTGCCCCTAACCCCCATCAGGGACTTTGCCCCTAACCCCCATCAGGGACTTTGCCCCTAACCCCCATCAGGGACTTTGCCCCTTGACCCCCATCAGGGACTTTGCCCCTAACCCCCATCAGGGACTTTGCCCCTAACCCCCATCAGGGACTTTGCCCCTAACCCCCATCAGGGACTTTGCCCCTGGGACCCCCATCAGGGACTTTGCCCCTAACCCCCATCAGGGACTTTGCCCCTAACCCCCATCAGGGACTTTGCCCCTAACCCCCATCAGGGACTTTGCCCCTAACCCCCATCAGGGACTTTGCCCCTAACCCCCATCAGGGACTTTGCCCCTAACCCCCATCAGGGACTTTGCCCCTAACCCCCATCAGGGACTTTGCCCCTAACCCCCATCAGGGACTTTGCCCCTAACCCCCATCAGGGACTTTGCCCCTAACCCCCATCAGGGACTTTGCCCCTAACCCCCATCAGGGACTTTGCCCCTAACCCCCATCAGGGACTTTGCCCCTAACCCCCATCAGGGACTTTGCCCCTAACCCCCATCAGGGACTTTGCCCCTAACCCCCATCAGGGACTTTGCCCCTAACCCCCATCAGGGACTTTGCCCCTAACCCCCATCAGGGACTTTGCCCCTAACCCCCATCAGGGACTTTGCCCCTAACCCCCATCAGGGACTTTGCCCCTGGACCCCCATCAGGGACTTTGCCCCTAACCCCTGGACCCCCATCAGGGACTTTGCCCCTAACCCCCATCAGGGACTTTGCCCCTAACCCCCATCAGGGACTTTGCCCCTAACCCCCATCAGGGACTTTGCCCCTAACCCCCATCAGGGACTTTGCCCCTAACCCCCATCAGGGACTTTGCCCCTAACCCCCATCAGGGACTTTGCCCCTAACCCCCATCAGGGACTTTGCCCCTAACCCCCATCAGGGACTTTGCCCCTAACCCCCATCAGGGACTTTGCCCCTAACCCCCATCAGGGACTTTGCCCCTAACCCCCATCAGGGACTTTGCCCCTAACCCCCATCAGGGACTTTGCCCCTAACCCCCATCAGGGACTTTGCCCCTAACCCCCATCAGGGACTTTGCCCCTAACCCCCATCAGGGACTTTGCCCCTAACCCCCATCAGGGACTTTGCCCCTAACCCCCATCAGGGACTTTGCCCCTAACCCCCATCAGGGACTTTGCCCCTAACCCCCATCAGGGACTTTGCCCCTAACCCCCATCAGGGACTTTGCCCCTAACCCCCATCAGGGACTTTGCCCCTAACCCCCACCAGGGACTTTGCCCCTAACCCCCATCAGGGACTTTGCCCCTAACCCCCATCAGGGACTTTGCCCCTAACCCCCATCAGGGACTTTGCCCCTAACCCCCATCAGGGACTTTGCCCCTAACCCCCATCAGGGACTTTGCCCCTGGACCCCCATCAGGGACTTTGCCCCTAACCCCCATCAGGGACTTTGCCCCTAACCCCCATCAGGGACTTTGCCCCTGGACCCCCATCAGGGACTTTGCCCCTGGACCCCCATCAGGGACTTTGCCCCTAACCCCCATCAGGGACTTTGCCCCTAACCCCCATCAGGGACTTTGCCCCTAACCCCCATCAGGGACTTTGCCCCTAACCCCCATCAGGGACTTTGCCCCTAACCCCCATCAGGGACTTTGCCCCTAACCCCCATCAGGGACTTTGCCCCTAACCCCCATCAGGGACTTTGCCCCTAACCCCCACAGGGACCCCCATCAGGGACTTTGCCCCTAACCCCCATCAGGGACTTTGCCCCTAACCCCCATCAGGGACTTTGCCCCTAACCCCCATCAGGGACTTTGCCCCTAACCCCCATCAGGGACTTTGCCCCTGGACCCCCATCAGGGACTTTGCCCCTAACCCCCATCAGGGACTTTGCCCCTAACCCCCATCAGGGACTTTGCCCCTGGACCCCCATCAGGGACTTTGCCCCTAACCCCCATCAGGGACTTTGCCCCTAACCCCCATCAGGGACTTTGCCCCTAACCCCCATCAGGGACTTTGCCCCTAACCCCCATCAGGGACTTTGCCCCTATCAGGGACTTTGCCCCTAACCCCCATCAGGGACTTTGCCCCTTGACCCCCATCAGGGACTTTGCCCCTAACCCCCATCAGGGACTTTGCCCCTAACCCCCATCAGGGACTTTGCCCCTAACCCCCATCAGGGACTTTGCCCCTAACCCCCATCAGGGACTTTGCCCCTAACCCCCATCAGGGACTTTGCCCCTGGACCCCCATCAGGGACTTTGCCCCTAACCCCCATCAGGGACTTTGCCCCTAACCCCCATCAGGGACTTTGCCCCTAACCCCCATCAGGGACTTTGCCCCTAACCCCCATCAGGGACTTTGCCCCTAACCCCCATCAGGGACTTTGCCCCTAACCCCCATCAGGGACTTTGCCCCTGGACCCCCATCAGGGACTTTGCCCCTAACCCCCATCAGGGACTTTGCCCCTAACCCCCATCAGGGACTTTGCCCCTAACCCCCATCAGGGACTTTGCCCCTGGACCCCCATCAGGGACTTTGCCCCTGGACCCCCATCAGGGACTTTGCCCCTAACCCCCATCAGGGACTTTGCCCCTAACCCCCATCAGGGACTTTGCCCCTAACCCCCATCAGGGACTTTGCCCCTGGACCCCCATCAGGGACTTTGCCCCTAACCCCCATCAGGGACTTTGCCCCTAACCCCCATCAGGGACTTTGCCCCTAACCCCCATCAGGGACTTTGCCCCTAACCCCCATCAGGGACTTTGCCCCTAACCCCCATCAGGGACTTTGCCCCTAACCCCCATCAGGGACTTTGCCCCTAACCCCCATCAGGGACTTTGCCCCTAACCCCCATCAGGGACTTTGCCCCTAACCCCCATCAGGGACTTTGCCCCTAACCCCCATCAGGGACTTTGCCCCTGGACCCCCATCAGGGACTTTGCCCCTAACCCCCATCAGGGACTTTGCCCCTAACCCCCATCAGGGACTTTGCCCCTAACCCCCATCAGGGACTTTGCCCCTAACCCCCATCAGGGACTTTGCCCCTAACCCCCATCAGGGACTTTGCCCCTAACCCCCATCAGGGACTTTGCCCCTAACCCCCATCAGGGACTTTGCCCCTAACCCCCATCAGGGACTTTGCCCCTAACCCCCATCAGGGACTTTGCCCCTAACCCCCATCAGGGACTTTGCCCCTAACCCCCATCAGGGACTTTGCCCCTGGACCCCCATCAGGGACTTTGCCCCTGGACCCCCATCAGGGACTTTGCCCCTAACCCCCATCAGGGACTTTGCCCCTAACCCCCATCAGGGACTTTGCCCCTAACCCCCATCAGGGACTTTGCCCCTAACCCCCATCAGGGACTTTGCCCCTAACCCCCATCAGGGACTTTGCCCCTGGACCCCCATCAGGGACTTTGCCCCTAACCCCCATCAGGGACTTTGCCCCTAACCCCCATCAGGGACTTTGCCCCTAACCCCCACAGGGACTTTGCCCCTAACCCCCACAGGGACTTTGCCCCTGGAGCCCACGGAGAGCCTGTGCAGATCCTCAAACTCCTGCCTCTTTTCCCCTCCTTTTTGGTTCTCTAAGAATCTCATCTCCGCAACACAAGCAAACAGACATGTAAATATAACAAATATTAGAAGGGTTTTTGCTTGTTTGCAGGTGTTGATATCATCTAAAACATGGAGTTCATTTGGCACTTATTAATTATTATTTTTTGGGTTGCTAAAAACATGTATGATCAGATTTGAAGAGAAACCTCCCCGAAAGTTGTTGTGTTTTTGTTCGCTTTGAATCAAAGACCCAGCACGTCACGTGTCAATATCACGGTTTTCACCTGTTTTCCCTCTTATAGCTGGTAAGAAATCTTATTTTGACCAAGTGTGACTCCCATGCAAATTTCCTCATGCAAGAAAACGAGACATCACTTTAAAGAGCAGCCTCGATCGCATACGAGGAAAGTCTGTGCCACACCGACCCAGAACCCCCCCCCCCCCAAGGCACTTAAAATCGTGGTGGCTCAGTGTGTCTTTAATCATGCTGGAAATTAATCACATTTCTGACATACTCGAATTCGTCCAACGAAGAACGAAATAATCTACTATTTCGTGACTGGTTTGGTATATTTTAGCATGATATAGTTTGATAGGATTTTCTAGTCACAGACGATTCTGTGATATTCGGGCTGCTTCCACATGGAGAGCGCGTTACCGCTAGTGCAGTGCCACCTTTTTTCTTTGGTTTTGTTTGACAGGGGACTGCCCAAGCCAGCTGACCTCATCCCGCAGGTTCTGGGTCGCTTCAGTGACGCCCCTAAATCTTCAGCAGTATCTCCGGAAGAAAATAGGATCCCTACATCTTCGTCACCCTTCTCTACCGCAGGGTCTGACACGGACTCCACCAAAGTTGCGTGAGTAGTCTATATTCCTTTAAATCTTCGGGTGATAGGGCGTTTAGTTTCGTTGCACCAAGCGTTTGGAATTCTCTCCCTGACCATACCCATAACCAGTCCACTCTTCCTTCATTCAAGTCCCAACTAAAAACCCACTTCTTCAGGAAAGCTTTCTCTCTGTAAAGTCTATGATCCTTTCCCCACTCTTGTCTTCCAGCTCATTGAAGTTGAGTATGAGGTTAATGCGTACGCGTGTGTGTATGGGGTGGGTCAGAGGGATGGTTGGGATGGGGTGGGGTGGGGGGTTGAGGGGAGGTGGGTGTTAGTGTGTTGTGTTATGATTATAATATATGCTCTGCATTTCATTTTCATAGAGATGTATGGTTAGGATACGTAAACCAGTCTATTAGAAATGTCTGTACGAATGGTGAGTGAAAAGCGCATTGAGTTGCTTAGCAAGATTATGTGCTATATAAGCATTATTATTATATTATTATTATTATTATTATTATTATTATTATATGTGTTACGCCCAATGCTTGTAATTGCCCGTTTCAGGAAATCGCCGATGTAAAACTTGCATCTAAACAGACTTAGATTTGTAGTACGTTCAAACGATGATGAATCAATTGGGTGGTTTTAACTGGGTATGAAATTTTCGTTATTAAATCGTTTTAACAATTCTTTTATTTCAGACTAAATTTAATTTATTAAAAAAAAAACGTTTAAGAAAGCATCTGACATAGGCATGACCCGGATTGGCATTGCGTGAGAGTGGCGGTTGGGGTGGGTGGTAGGATTAGCATTGCGTGAGAGTGGCGGTTGGGGGATTAGGTTGAGGTGGGTGGTAGGATTAGCATTGCGTGAGAGTGGCGGTTGGGGTGGGTGGTAGGATTAGCATTACGTGAGAGTGGCGGTTGGGGTGGGTGGTAGGATTAGCATTACGTGAGAGTGGGGGTTGGGGTGGGTGGTAGGATTAGCATTACGTGAGAGTGGGGGTTGGGGTGGGTGGTAGGATTAGCATTACGTGAGAGTGGCGGTTGGGGTGGGTGGTAGGATTAGCATTACGTGAGAGTGGCGGTTGGGGTGGGTGGTAGGATTAGCATTACGTGAGGGTGGGTGGTAGGATAGGAGTGAAAAAAACAATAATATTATTGAGAAATTTGCTATTGTTGAGCCAGCCTTAATCAATAGCTGCGTGAAGTTGAATTGATAGCATATACAGTAGCCTACATTGTTCATTTCTTTAAACGGGCAGTTTCACGGATTGGACATAACATTATGCGGCAAATGTTACGAAAAGCCCCCTCCTCTGCCCCTTCCATTCATTTCAGACGGTTTCAGGTTAGGGTTAGGGTTAAGAATAGGGTTTGGGATAGGATTAGGGATAGGTTTAGGATCAGCTTAGTCGTCAACTTATATTTTGTGTGTGTATTTGACACTAAACTGACCCTAAACATATCCCTAACATTATCCCAAACCTATTCCTAACCCTAACCCTAATCCATACAAATTATAAACAAATTAAAAAAACTATTATGGTATGTTATGAGACTGACACTTAACTGACCCTAAACCTATTCCTAACCCTATCCCAAACCCTATTCCTAGCCCTAACCCTAACTGAAACCGTCTGAAATGAATGGAAGTGGCAGAGGAGGGAGCTTTTCTTAATATTTGCCCATTATGCATATAAAAGTTAGACAAAACATATAATGTCCACCAAATTAAACACCAGTTCAATCTTAATGGAACGGAGATGTGCTTTTTGCTTCAATATTGAGATTGTAAACAGACAAAGAATACCATTGTATTGTGTTTCATATTAGTATTTTACAGAGATAAAGAAAAAAGACAAATCAGTGATCTTTTGTTTCGCTATGCCCAAGTAATATGGTGTAAACGAAGAAGCCTATGTATCTATAATTATTCAGGAAAATCGTGAACTTTGAATGCAATAATTACCATTAATATATTTGTTAAATGTCTGAGTTTAGTGCACTACTGTGTGACATTATACTTCAGTCAAGTTTCTGTAATGCTCCTTTTAATAAACACCATGCTTTAGTCTGGATCCACAAGAAAGATAATTCAGAAGTACTCAATACTCATTAACATTTTGTTACTAAACTGCTTATGATGCAATGTTGTTATTTGTTGTCGATATAATGTCGCTATAACTGCTCCCTTGATTTCAGAAACCCCCAGCTTTCTGGAAACAATGGCAACTTGAAACCAGCTCTCAAAGTCTCAACTCCGTCGACAGGAAATAATGGCGAAGAAGCCTCTTCAGCTACTGACACGACCAACACTGCATCTCCAGTTCCCACACCCGATGCAGGCAATGCGCTTCAGTCTGAAAATGGTGTTGATTCTCCTTCCCCTGCTGCACCCACTCATGACACCACACCACCGGCTGTCAAGAAGACAAAAACTTTACCCGCATCTCCTAAACTCAGTCGAGACCATCCAGCGGAGCAATTTCCTAAACTTCGTGTGCAACCCACTAAGGGTAATGGTTTTCATTCTGAAAAAGGTGGCACACCACCAGCAGCAGTCAAAAACACCAAGATGTTACCAGCATCTCCTACTAAAATTCCTGCAGCGGAACAATTTCCTAACCGTCGCGTAAACGCATGGCCTAGGAGTTCACCGGACCAACCCCCGAGAAGAAACAGCATACCGGCTCCACCAGAAACAACAGACAATGCCTCGCAGACTGGAGAGAGAGCTGAGATGTCTTTGGGTTTAGATGCTGGTCGTAGTCGGAAAGGTATGTCCACGAGTCAATCAAAAAACAGCTTGTCCGCCCGAGGTTCTAATGTGGGTTTTCCCCCTCAAACAGACGGCTCAAGTAATGCTGTCAGCATCGTATCTCCATCTGAAACGGCTGCTCCTAAAATCCTGGCGATGGAAAATGAGCCAGAAACCAGATCGTTTCAGCCGACAAACCCTTTTGGTCCAGGGGCACCTCCCGGTGGCAGCCAGCAGTTCAATAACGGTCCACCTCCTTTTGGTCCAGGGGCACCTCCCGGTGGCAGCCAGCAGTTCAATAACGGTCCACCTCCTTTTGGTGGTGTGCGACCCAATGGAGGCTCTAACTTCGGCAATTCGCCGTTTGGTGGTCCTCCTCCTCCAGGTGGCGCGCCTTCTTTTGGAAATGGGCAGCAAAATGGCGCTCCTTCTTTTGGAAATGGGCCGCAAAATGGAGCTCCTTCTTTTGGACATGGGCCGCAAAATGGAGCTCCTTCTTTTGGAAATGGGCCGCAAAATGGAGCTCCTCCTTTTGGACATGGGCCGCAAAATGGAGCTCCTAATTTTGGAAATGGGCCGCAAAATGGAGCTCCTCCTTTTGGACATGGGCCGCAAAATGGAGCTCCTAATTTTGGAAATGGGCCGCAAAATGGATCTCCAGCTTTTGGAAATAGGCCGCAAAATGGAGCTCCTCCTTTTGGAAGTGGGCCGCAAAATGGAGCTCCTTCTTTTGGAAGTGGGCCGCAAAATGGAGCTCCTTCTTTTGGAAATAGGCCGCAACAAAATGGTTCTCCTTTTGGAAATGCACAGCAGAACAGACCTCCTTTTGGAAATGTACTGCAAAATGGTCCTTCTTCTTTTGGCAATGGACAACAGAACAGACCTGCTTTTGGCAATGGACCGCAGAATAGACCCCCTTTTAGCAACGTACCGCAAAACAACCCTAGCCCTTTCGGTAACGGCGCTTCTCCTTTCGGCAATTCTCAGTCTAACGCTAATCCTTCTTTTTCTAACCCAGCGCCAGCTAGTACCCCGTTCCTGCTAAATTCACCATCTGGCAACAGGTCTCCTAACTCACAGTCTGGAGGTGGTTCCTCATCGGGCAGTAGCAGCTCCGGCAATTCCCCATCTTCTGGCAGCAGTCCTCCTGCGAATTCCCTCTTCAGTATTCTGGGCAATCCCTTTGCGAGTGTGCTGGCCGCTACCAGGCAACCTAGCAACACTGGGGGTTCTCGATCTCAAATATTCGGTTCTGGAATTTCTGCTCCACCGGCCAATGTGCAAACGTTTAGAACTGCGCGAGGTGAAATCGCCTCCATGGTTGGAAATCCTCTAGCAAACTCGGGTAGATTCAATTCTAATGGGCTCGGTAACAATAATAATGGTTTGTCAAGCTTTGGAAGCAACAACGGTTTATCAAATTTCGGTAACAATAATAGGTTTTCAACTTTTGGGAACAACAATTTCCCCTTTGGGAATCAAGCGTCAGGCTTTTTCGGGAATAGAGGTCGTCAAAATTCACAGTCCCCTTTCTCAAGAAGCAACCCGTTTCAGAACAGGGGTTTCGGCTCGACTAATTTCCGAGGTCCCCCCTTCTCCAACACGAACCAACGTTTCCCTTTCGCACCGGCTGGAGGAAACCAATTCCGGCCTCCGTTCTCCGTTCCGAGCAACAACAGATTTAACCCTTTCGCTAGCCGCGATCCATTTTTGGGTTCGAACAACAACGGTGTTCAGAACGGGCGTCAGGGCCAGTTCGGTCGCAGTCCCTTTCCTGGGGCGTTCCCCTTTGGTGGGGGGTTCGGGCAGCAAGGCAGGTTCCCTTCCAGCAACAACCTCCAGTCCGCTTTCTTCAGGAATCCGGGGGGCCCCTTTGGCCAGCCGCCCATAATACCTGGCCGGCCAGGGCTGGGTGGACCGGGTGGGCTGGGTAGGCCAGGGCTGGGTGGGCCGGGTGGGCCAGGGTTCGGTGGGCCTGGGCTGGGTGGGCCTCCTGGGGGCCCCTTCGGTCCCGGTTTCAACCAAGGGGCGGGTGGGTTGCAGTCTAGCCCCCAGTTAAGGCCAGGCAGTGCCCCCTTTCCTGGGTGAATTCAGTAAACTCTGGGGAACTGTAAGTCCTTTTTTCATGTCTGAGTTTCAATTGACTCTAGGAAGTTTGTTACTGTTTGTGGCTGAATTTCGGTTTTAAAAGTTTTAAAGTCTTAATAAGATGCGTTCAGGAAAAAAGCCTTTGTTTCCTTTCTTCGTAGTTGGATTAATGTTGTAACTCTGGGTCATTTGTAAGTTTGGAACAGGGTTTCAGTTGTAACCCAAACAAATTAATTGTACTTTTGGGTTAAGTTTAAGTGAGTTTTTAAAAGTTTTTTTTTTTTTACGTTTTATGAATTTGTCACTCAAGGAAATGTGTACTCTTTGTGGCTGTTGCACTAAAACAAATTTCAGTTTCGTTCAGAACAAAGCCTCTTTCTTTTCATAACAGATGGATTTGTAACACAATGCGTACCTTTTTGTTGCTGTTTTAGTTTTAAACATATATTTTGTTTCATGAAATTGTAACTCTAAGAAATGTGTACTTTGGGTTTGAGTTCAGGTTTTTAGTTCCATGAATTTATGACTCTTTGAAATATGTACTTTTTGACTGAGTGGCCGTTTTGGAGATTTTTGGCTGTTTAGCTGGGAACAAAGCGTTTGTTTCTTTCATTCAATGAATAATACATTTCAGAGCTCAATGCTCTATTTGTCTTGACTTCGTTTGTCCTTGTTTTGCTTTCTTTTCTTGGTTGTTGTTTTACTGTTTGAATCTTCCCCAGTGTTTCAGGTTCTCTCTGTCTCCATCTCTGTATTTCTGTGTCTATGACTGTTTGTGTCAGTCGCCCTACACCCTTATCTGTCTGTCTGTCTCTCTCTATCCCTGTGTCTCTCAGTCTTTCTCTCTGTCTCTTGGTTTAAACAAATGTATTCCAAAGTACACAACAAAGATCAACACCATTTAAACAAGCGTACAACAAGCAACAATGCTAATACATGGTACTCACTAAAAATAAAGTCCATGATTGTGCTTGATAAACGGAAGTCAATACATTTCCGAAATATTACCAGCAACAATGTGAGCGTTCGGGGTTTTGTTCATCATGAATATTTAAGCTACTCAGGATTGGCTGCAACACAAATAATAATAAAATAATTATTATTACACCATATTTTTTTTTAATTTTGGAAAAGGAACAACAATGATGATTGAACCCGTCGCTATGTGGGAAACCCTAAAAAAATAATAATGCAGAAAAGCAAACAAACAAACACACAATTAAGCAATTTGATTTTGCTCTCTCTGTCTGTCTCTGTCCGTCCGTCTGTCTCTCGTTTTCCAAGATGCTTTCTCTGTCCTGTCCTTGGGTCTCTGTTAAGAGAACAGTCATAACATTAGTCTTGTTCCTTGGCTGAAATTATGTTCGAACTTTCAATATGCCTCACTCCATCACTCCTTCGACATCTTGGTCTTCCTCTGGCTCTACAGCCTGAGTACCTGGTGTTGTAGGGTGTGTGCCACCCCATCACTCCATCGACATCGTGGTCTTCCTCTGGCTCTAAAGCCTGAGTACCTGGTGTTGTGGGGAGTCTGCCACCCCATCACTCCATCGACGTCTTGGTCTACCTCTGGCTCTGAAGCCTGAGTACCTGGTGTTGTGGGGAGTCTGCCACCCCATCACTCCATCGACGTCTTGGTCTACCTCTGGCTCTGAAGCCTGTGTACCCGGTGTTGTAGGGTGTCTGCCACCCCATCACTCCATCGACGTCGTGGTCTTCCTCTGACTCTACAGCCTGAGTACCTGGTGTTGTGGGGTTTCAAGGTAATTCTGCCAGCCCATCACTCCATCGACGTCGTGATCTTCCTTTGTCTCTACAGCCTGAGTACCTGGTGTTGTATGATGCCTGCCACCATATCACTCCACCGACATCTCAGTCTTCCTCTGGCTCTAAAACCTGAGTACCTGGTGTTGTAGGCACGGAGAGCTGGCTGGTTGGAAGGCATTCGTGTGAGATGACCAAACCACTTGATCCTTTGTTGTTCAATGTGGTCAAGGACTGGTGTTGTACGCTAACAAAATGAGATTATTACACAGGCATAATTCTAAAAGATAAATAAAAAGCACTGCACACAACTCTACTAAATTGTAATCTGAATCAGCTTGATATTGAAGTATTGTGCAATTGGAGCATCTTCTTTCTTTCTTTCGTTTTTTCTTTCATTATTTCTTTCTTTCTTTCATTCTCTCTTTCTTTCTTTCTTTCTTTCTTTCTTTCTTTCTTTCTTTCATTTTATCGTTCTTTCTTTCTTTCGTTCTCTCTCTCTCTTTCTTTCTCTCTTTCTCTTTCTTTCTTTCTTTGTTTCTTTCTTTCATTCTTTCTTTCTTTCTTTCTCTCTTTCTTTCGTCAACACAGATCTGCACACAGAAAAGAAAGCGCGGACACAATGCAACCCCCAACCGAGATTAAAAAACCCCACCACACACACCAAAACAACCCACAATAAACACACAATCAATATGTACCTCAATCACCAGTACGTCTAAAACAATTAACACGGGTAGTAGTAGTATGTAAATTAGACTAAACTGCTAATCATTTGGGAGTTCAGTCTAATTTACATACAACTACCTGTGTTAACTCTTCAGGGACGCACTCATCATGATGGTGATGGTGACGGTGCATGGGAAAAACAGACATAAGTCGCTCAGAATGTTTTTGAGCAAAAGCCACAAATTGTCAACACCCCTCAAAATGTCAATTTTCTATTTAGGGCATATTTATGTCAATGTGTATGTATTATGCCAGTATCTACAACACGAAGACAATTCTTAATGCTTTCTTTGTTTATTTGATTTGTTTTCTTTTATAATCAAATCAGTAGAAAGAAAGAGGCAAAATTATATCTTCTATGTCCGATTTCTGTAAAAGATCTCTCTCGATGACCAAACTTCAAATGATTATAGAATGAAAACTAGACAAGATCACTTAATTCTGTTTCTGTGTATTAACAAGAAATCTCAAGAAATGTCAAATTAGACCAACATTGCTTTATGTCTAGTTTCCCCATGCTCTGTCACATTAATTTATTGTTTGTGGCTCGAGCCACAAACCTATAACTCACTTTGACGGTCGGTCGGTCGGTCGGTCGGTCTGTCGGTCGGTCCAAAATTGTCGCACATATTGACAAAACTGTCGCACTTCAAATCGAGGCTGCACTTCAATTGAGGCCGCTCTTTAAAATGATGTATTTTAAAGCGTACAAAATAATAAGCATACGTAATACAGACACTACAACAGACACGACGAGTATGCGGTGCTTCTTTCGATGAGTATAAGTAGGATACATAGTTTTAAATGTTTTCCAAAAGATATAAAAAGTTACGAAATGGTGCAGGGATAACATTCTGGTTTACAGATTAAAATTATTGAAAAGCCAGGGGAGGTGACTCATGATTGAAGTGGTAAAAATAGACCGCGTGGCACAAACTATTGTGATTCGCGCTTGTTATTATTTAGGTGCAGTGTGGACGCTAAGAGTACAAAGGGGAAACACTACTATGCAATAGTGCACCTAGTGTGTCACTGGGAACATGGTAAGGCGGAAAAGCCTAGCACAGACTTCTATGTTTACTGCTTGGATAACTTGGTTTCACACAGACATGCTAAGAGGGACTGAGTACGTGTGTGTGCCTGCCCCCCCCCCTCTCTCTCTCTCTCTCTCTCTCTCTCTCTCTCTCTCTCTCTCTCTCTCTCTCTCTCTCTCTCTCTCTCTCTCTCTCTCTCTCTCTCTGTGTCTCTCTCTCTCTCTCTCTCTCTCTCTCTCTCTCTCTCTCTCTCTCTCTCTCTCTCTCTCTGTCTCTCTCTCTCTCTCTCTCTCTCTCTCTCTCTCTCTCTCTCTCTCTCTCTCTCTCTCTCTCTCTCTCTCTCTCTCTCTCTCTCTCTCTCTCTCTCTCTCGTACAAATATGTAGGAGTATGGCTTTCTACTCGTTTAAGTTTTTCACTCAAAATGAAAGAACAAGTTGCAAAAGCTAAACTTGGCATTACACAAATACTTAAAACACTTTGGAAATGAGGTGATCTGGCTCCTAATATTGTTCGTAAAATGTTTGAGAGCCAAATAAAACTTATTCTATTATGTGGGTCGGAAATCGGAGGCACCCTAGAAAGTTTTCAAATTGAAGAAGCTCACACATTTGCTTAAAAAAAGGTTACTTCATGTTGCACATCGAACCCCAAATAACATGGTATATGTGGAAATGGGTAGAGTATTAGGTATTAGGTATTAGGTACTTTATAGTCACAGAGGCGTCTCTGTGAAATTCGGGTTGCTCCCACCTGGAGAGCGCGTCGCAGACAGAGGCGCGCCACCCAATGTTTTTTGTTGTTTTTTTTGCATGCGATTTTTGTCACTGATGAGGGAGGGGTGGGGGGTGGGGTAAAATTTTGACCAAATGACAACTTTTTCGTTGCCACTGGGTTTAACGTACGCTAAGTGCATGGGCACACGGGACCTCGGTTTATCGTCTCATCCGAAAGACTCCACGTTCAGACCGTTAAGGCCTAGTGCAGAAGGAGAGGAAAAAATCCCCTGTACCCAGGTTCGAACTCGGGTTTACTTGACACGAAGCGAACGCGATACCACTGTGCCACTCTACACCAGTTCCTTTAAGCATAGACGCTAAAACTAATGCTATCAGATATTGGATCCGTCTTACTAGAATGGAAAACGACAGATCACATAAGAAAGCATATAGCATGCTCATACACCTGGATAGAAACAATAAGAAGTGCTGGGTGACAGACATCAGCAAATTACTTACAATGTATGGATTTGGTCATGTGTGACTTAATGAAGGTGTTCAGGATGTAAAAGGTTTCGTAAGACAATTGAAACAACGACTGACTGACTGCTGGAAACAGGAATGGTCAACTAGAATCCATGAACATGAACGATGTGCCATGTATAGAACATTTACATTTGACCACTCACTTGTACCATACTTTGAGTGCATTAAGAATAAGGCATTAAGAGATGTGTTTGTTCGGCTAAGACTTGGCATAACTGACATAAACACTCACAAACTCCGCTTTTCAACACCTTCTATCTCAGATTTACTTTGTCCGTTGTGCAAACAATACGGGAGACTACAAATACAGTGGACGTAGCTGGTAGGATTTCATCAGATTTGCTTGGACAGTTGGATTTCACGTCAACCATGCTTCACATATGCTAAAATCGGATTGCAGTGAATCGAATCGTATGCAGTGTAGCCGACCCTTAAAGTAACGGCGACGCACAGAGAAGAGGGACACACACAGAGACGGGCAACGCAAGGAGACACATCGACAAAATACCGCAGTAGGCCTAAAGGGCCTGCCACACTACATCCGATCCGATCTCCATGCGATGCGATTGTGACGAGTTTCACGTGAAATACTTCCGTCTGTTTAAAAAAAAAAAAATGTTTTTAATGACTGTGATGTGTTCTTTTTCATTTATCCCATCGCTTTCATATGATGTATTATGTCATAATTAGGTCAATATTATTATATAATTATGAGATGTACAGATGCATTGTTATAGTAACAAAAAATTCTTCTCCATTTTAAATGGGGGTTTTTTAAATTATATGCGTTTGTTTATTTAATATTATCTTCTTAACTGTATGTGATTTTATGCCGTGCCACAACATCATTTATTTTTATGAGATAATAAAGTATTCTTGAGTTTTGAGTCTAAAACATAATTATGTTAGTTTCGCTCACTATACTCAAGTAGACCAATACACGAATTTCACGAGAATCATGACTCACATCGTCAAAATCGCATCGCATTGAAATCGAATCGTCCGTAGTGTAGCGGGCCCTTAAGCGATGGTGACACCCAACTGTCTCCAGCAGCTTAAGCTGTTATGCACAAGCAGCATAAGTAGAGAGAGCGGAAACGTCAACACCGTCCAACAACGTACCAAACGTGAGGTGTACTAACCCAAGGACTATTAGCCGTGAAGAATGTCGAGGGCAATGTACTAGGTAGGGGTCTATGTTTCTGTGGATCCCGGACAAAAGCCCACCGGACAAAAGCCCACCGGACATAAGCCCACAGGAGAAAAGCCCACCGGACAAAAGCCCATCTGGAAACAACGGACAAAGCCCCACTCAACGAGGTGATATGATTTCTATCTTTCTGTCTCTCTCCAGATATTGCCTCTGTCTCTACATCTCTGTCTCTGTCTCTCTCCAGTGTCTGTCTGATTTAGCTCGCTGTGTGAGTCTGTCTCTTTTTTGTCCCTCTGTCAACCAGACTCTCTCTCTCTCTCTCTCTCTCTCTCTCTCTCTCTCTCTCTCTCTCTCTCTCTCTCTCTCTCTCTCTCTCTCTCTCTCTCTCTCTCTCTCTCTCTCTCTCTCTCTGAGTGGGGTTTTGTCTGCTTTCCCAGATAACGAAGTGGGCTTTTGTCCGGTGATATTTTGTCCGGCGGTCTTTTGTCCGGTGGGCTTTTGTCCGCGCACCGCTATGGAGACCTACCACAGCAAGTTTGACCATCACGAGTAGTAGGACGCAAGCTTAAGCTTACTATGGAGATCAGGAGGTGGTTTTTGTGTGTGTTTTGTTTGTGAAATGCTGCCATATTGTTTGCAATGGTGTGAACATTAATATTGATTAGTCTATATGATTTTTAAGCGTTACTTGCCATTTCGTTTTTAAATATTCAGGTGTTTCTCTTTCTGTGAAATGTGACCACATTGTTTCCTATGGTGTGAAGTTTCATACTGATTAGTCTATCTGGGACGGTATTCATGTCGAGATAGCATGAGACTTAGCATGATGCTAACTTAGAAGCTCTTCCAAAAGTCCTATTAAATCCTATAGGACATTGGAAGAGCTTCTAAGTTAGCATCATGCTAAGTCTCATGCTATCTCAACGTGAATACCGTCCCTGGTTTTTAAGCTTACTTGCCATTTTAAAATAAATATAATATTCAGGCGTTTCTCTTTCTGTGAAATGCTACCACGTTGTTTCCTAAGGTAGGGCCTACCTACAGTGCACCTATAGTGTGGAATTCTCTCCCATTTGAAATTCGACATGCACATTCTTGAGATTATTTCAAAAGAGCGCTTAAAACCTATCTCTTCAAACAGTACTACAACTGACTCCAATTTCTGTTCCACAAAAATATTCTTTCCTGAGTTTGATTAATCGGTGGGGTATTCTCATGCATGTGTGTGTGTGTGTGTGTGTGTGTGTGTGTGTGTGTGTGTGTGTGTGTGCGTGCGTGCGTGCGCGTGTGTGCGTGTGCGTGCGCGTGCGTGTGCGTGCGTGTGTGTGCGTGTGTGTGCGTGTGCGTGCGCGCGCGTGTGTGATATTTTAATGCTAGTAAACTTTTATTTCTTGATTTTATGTTAGTTTGTCTTTACATGTATTTTTCGGCATTTAAAAAAATATTCGTTATTTTATCTTCTCATTCATCATTTCCGTTGTAAAGCGCAAATAGCTCATTTTGTATTTGAGGTGGGTGCGCTTTAGAAGCATGTCTTTATTATTATTATTATTATTATTATTATTATTATTATTATTATTATTATTATTATCATTATCATTATTATTATTAAGGTGTGAAGTTTCATACTGACGATAGTAATTTCTGCATCGGCATCTGGCATAATCATCAACGAGCTCGGGAAGAGCACGCCCTAACCTAAAGTTTGTGTGTCCTTGTCTTATATTTTTGACATGTCTTTTTTAATTTTATCATGTATATAATATATATGTTTTTGGAGTGTCTCAATAATTATGCGTTCACTATGGTGTTTTGTTTCATAGTGAGGAAACAATCGTTTTCGTAATTGTTCACTTACTGGTTCGATTTGGATTGTGATGAGTAGATTGAACTACATACAATAAGCATTCGCAATGGTGGTATGCATAACTTTTATCGTGATGGAAACATTGAGAACCATAACGAAGAAGAAGAATTTGAAGTCGGCCATACAAGATAAGGACTTTGAGGCGGTGAATAGAAACACAAAATATCAGTCTCCTGGATTAGTGAACTCGTTAGGATTAAACTGACTCAGTGGAAGCGCAATCAAGGAACGCCTTTGAAAATGACTTCTCATTAAAATCCCAGGCAAGTTAAGAAACAATCATTAAGGACCAGCCACACGTCCACTAAAATCGTACGACTGTACGATACGATTCGATCACGTGATCTCGATGCGCCAATCACATGTGTTCTTGGAGACCACTTGATCGAATCGTATCGTACAGTCGTGCGATTTTAGTGGACGTGTGGCTGGCCCTTAATGATACTTGTTACTATACGTCAGCAATGTGACATAACAGTCTTTATTTTGCGGGGTCGTGTTTTATTTTGCATCCCGGATTAGCCCTAGTCTTAGTCGCAGTCATGACTACAGGACCAGAGTAATAGTTAGGCCTCCTCCTGTCGATTCGACCATGGACTGCGATCCCTAGATCAAGCAAACTTTTCTTCCCCCTTTTTTTTTTTTACCCCCCCCCCCCCCCCCCTCTTTTAAAAAAAAATTCATAAATATTCATCTGCACAGCAAACGGTGTGTCTAAAAATACTTAAATTATCCCTAACTGTTTTGGGATCTATCTTCTCCCCATAATATCTCATCAGTTCACTTTCTACAGTATCCTTGCTGAACTTATTTTCTTTCTTTTTCGCACTACCCCCTAAAGTGCAGCAGAATCTTCAACGTGTTGAAGTTGGCTGCCTATGGCAAAGAAGAAGAAGAAGAGACCAGAACAATATAACAAGAAATCGTGGAAATACAATGAAGATATTTTATTTATTTAACCCGTGGTTTTGCACAATCTTTTACGTGCAAAATGAAATAAGCAAAATAAAGCAAAGCCGCCCCCCCCCCCCCCCCCCCCCCCCCCACCCCAACATCATGAAACAAATAAACAACAAAACCAAAAGAAAACAATATAAAACCAAGACAACAACCACATAAATACGAGTAACATAATACAGTATATAGTGTAGTAAACATAATATGTGTACTATTTACTGTATTATGGTATTCGTTGTACAATACACATAGTAATGCATAGTACAGTGTATGGTGCAAGGCACGTATTGGAAACTCCAGTGTCACGAAGGACGTTTGGTGTATTTTACTGTTTCATACACAGTTGAGTAAACGCGGAAACTTGTGAGGGTGACAACATGCCAACACGGGGATTAGAGAGAGAGAGAGAGAGAGAGAGAGAGAGAGAGAGAGAGAGAGAGAGAGAGAGAGAGAGAGAGAGAGAGAGAGAGAGAGAGAGAGAGAGAGCGGAGAGAGAGAGAGAGAGAGAGAGAGAGAGAGAGAGAGAGAGAGAGAGAAAACGAAAACGAAAACGAAATTTTATTTAACCAGGGAACATGAGATAAGCAAGTTACATGCTTTTTTCACCCAGCCCTGGGAGAGAGAGAGAGAGAGAGAGAGAGAGAGAGAGAGAGAGGGGGGGGGAGAGAGAGAGAGAGAGAGAGAGAGAGAGAGAGAGAGAGAGAGAGAGAGAGAGAGAGAGAGAGAGAGAGAGAGAGGCATCCCCCAAAGTGCAAAAGATGTTGTGACAAAACAAAACAAATAAACTTAAAAACCCACAAAAAAGCAACACATATATTTTTTCACAAAATGTTTTTTACTTGTAAACATGATAATGAGTATTTTAGATATGCACTATTAATATTAATAGTATTATACAGGCATACGAACAGAAATACTGACACATTCATTGTGCATTTTCGTTACGTATTATTTCTGTTTTTTGCTTGTTTTTATTTATTAATTATCAATTGTAAAGGCTCATTTCATTAACTTTCACCTAGTCAACACTCCTGACACACACACAAACATACACGCGCGTGCACAACCACACACACAAGCATACACTTTCTTTTACGTTTAATATCACTTGTAGT
>CM065698.1:48544426-48551926 GCA_017654935.2 Phymorhynchus buccinoides | reverse complement strand
TGAGTAAGCAAATTTGAAACGATTCAAAGAAACGGCGGAGTTATAAGGCCCCGTTTCGTAGAGTGACGCTCTCTCCCTAGTAACGGTAACGAGTAACGTAACGCCAAGTACTGGTAAAGTACAGCAAATTTGAAACGATTCGGTTAAGAAACGGCGGAGTTATAAGGCCCCGTTTCCCGTTGGCGCTGCTCTGAGAGTGACGCTCTCTCCCTAGTAACGGTAACGCCTAGTAACGGTAACGCCAAGTACTGGTAACGCTGAGTACAGCAAATTTGAAGCGATTCGGTTAAGAAACGGCGGAGTTATAAGGCCCCGTTTCGCGTTGGCGCTGCTCTGGGAGTGACGCGCTCTACGGTTCTCTTCAGATTTGCTGCCAGGCTCTGTCCCGGCCACAGCAAGCCTGACAGCAAACTGCAAGCGATTCGGTTAAGAAACGGCGGAGTTATTTGTGAAAAGATGAAACGGCGTGTATCGCGCGCGTTTCTGAATCGATTCGGTTCCGGTTTGGCACATCGATAGTCACCGTCCCCGGGCATCTATCTTCCAAATTTGCAGGCAATCGGTCCAGAAATACCGGAGATACAGGCGCCGAGAGGCTGGTGAATACGCGTTTCGCGCATTTGCCAAACCGCGCAAATAACACGGCCGCCTCGGTTGCCGTTGCCATCGCCCCCCGTTAGGGCTCATAGCAAATGTGAAGCGATTCGGTCGAAAAACGGCGAAGTTATAAGGCCCGTTTTGTGTTTCACACACACACACACACACACACACACACACACACACACACATAAACACGGACACTTGGCTTATTACTATATGATTAGGTACTTCATAGTCACAGAGGCGTCTCTGTGAAATTCGGGTTGCTCCCACCTGGAGAGCGCGTCGCAGCCAGAGGCGCGCCACCCAATTTTCTTTTTGCATGCGCTTTTTGTGTGACTGATGACGGGGGGGTAAATTTGGACCAAATGACAACTTTTTCGTTGCTACTCGGTTTAACGTATGCTAAGTGCATGGGCACACGGGACCTCGGTTTATCGTCTCATCCGACAGACTCACAACTCTCAAACTAGGATAGGAGTGTGTGTGTGTGTGTGTGTGTGTGTGTGTGTGTGTGTGTGTGTGTGTGTGTGTGTGTGTGTGTGTGTGTGTGTGTGTGTGTGTGTGTGTGTGTGTGTGTGTGTGTGTGTGTGTGCTGGGTTACAGCGCTTCTGCCAGGGGCGAGCCGCTGTGGCTCAGTTGGTTGCGGATTTGAATCCAGCTCGGGTCGCAGTGGTGTATCCTTGAGAAAGGAACTTTACTCCCATTTTGCTCACTCCACCCAGGGGTAAATGGGTACCTGACGTCAGTTGCGGGGAAAAAGCCCTGCGGGTGAGACTTAAAACCGAGGTCCTGTGTGCGAACGCATGCACAAAGATCTTGCGCACTCGTTACAGCCCATTCCACTAATCGGTAGGAGTAGGCCATGTTGTGCCGGTGTAATGGATGACACGAACTCACATAATGTGCCCCGATTGCGGTCTAAACGAAGACTTTGGACGTGGGGCAGGATAAACATCCCCAATAGGAAGAGAGATATTGTCTGTGGTTTTTTTTTTACCTTCCCCAACACAGGTTGTCCTCAAATCCCCTTGGTTGAGAGAGTGGGAATGTGCCCTGGGCACGGCATCTCCACAAGTTTTGCGCCAGAGTAGCAGCTGACCCTTCTGCTATCTGGCAGTCATTGTCGGAAACGACAGACTGGTATGTACTATTGCAAGTACTACTGCTGGTACTACTACCACTGCTGCTGCTGCTAGTAGTACTATTTCAACTTGTACTACTAGCAGCCTACTACTGCTGTTGTAGCCACTGCTACTGCTGATGCTGCTACTACTACTACTACTACTACTACTTCTACTACTACTACTACTACTACTACTACTACTACTACTACTACTACTACTACTACTACTACTACTAGCCTACTACTGGTGATGATGATGATGATGATGATGATGATGATGAGATGATGATGATGATGGATATGGAAATGACAATAAAGAAGGAGGAGTGGAAGAAGATGATACTGATGATGATGATAAAGATGATGATGATGATCATGCTGATCATGATGATGATGATGACGATGATAATCTTGATGACCACGACGATGATGATGATGGCGTCAGTAGACTACTGTCCCTAACTGTCAACTGATGACCAAACTCTTCCCATCTCTAACAGGTGCTGCTGTACATGCTAACGGAGAAGCCCATCTACAGAAGGGACGTGGAGCGAACCATGCGGTCATGGATGCCTGGTGGCTCTGTGGACTACACCCCCAAAGGCCTGGCTTACCGCTCGCCCTGGGGACCCCTTCGCTACACCGGTGATAATAATATACATGGGATCAAGTCCGCGTGTCTCCATCGCGGCGGATTCAATGAAAGCCTTGTTCCGTGATGTTCCGCCTGACACTTATGATATTTTTTTAAATTCTAGACGTGTCATGTTTTTACTTGCTAATTGTTTTTGATTTACTAATGATTTTTTTTTAACAAAAGTATTTTAACATAAAACTTTGATTCTGTTTTTGCCTTGTGTTTGTATCCCCTTTCAACTCTTTCAACGCTAGCCATTCCTCAGCCAGAATTTACCATTAAACTTACCCGGGCAGAGAAAAGATTTCGTCTGCAATATTGGGGATTCTGAGGATTCTGTAGGACTGACACAGTGCTTAAAAAATAAAATGCACGGATTTTAATTCGTAGCAAGGTTTTTCGGAATGCTGCGTATCACGTGGCAATCCTATAAATACTAACTATGAAGCTTTCTTCATCTTTTTTCAATGAAGGGACATGGAGCTAATAAACTGCTTTGCCAACAATAAAAAAGAGAACACATTGGCGCAGTTGATGCATCAATCCAGGATGTGCGCAATTGAGTAAATTCAAAATAAGCGCAATCGGGTAAATTCAAAATCTTCGCAGTAGAGAAAATTTAAAGTAAAGCGCAATTGAGTAAATAAAAAATCAACACGATCGAGTAAATTCAAAATCTGCGCAGCTGAGAAAAAATAAAATAAAGAGCAATTGAGTAAATTAAAAATCTGCGCAATTGAGAATTTTTAAATCAGCGTAATTGAGTAAATTAAAAATCTGCGATTGAGAACATTTTAAATCAGCGCAATTGAGATTAAAAATTAAAATCGGCGCAAATGAAACGTAACCCTTAGCTTTGTTTCAGCCAACATGGCGGCCCTGGCGCTGGTAGCGGCCAAGGCGGGGATCGAACCCAGGGCCTACAGTCGGTGGGCCCGCCGTCAGCTGCACTACATGCTGGGAGATTCTGGCCGAAGCTACGTCATCGGCTTTGGACGAAACCCTCCTCGTCGCCCCCACCACGCCTCCAGGTAAGTGAGTGACGTTCTGTCTTTGTTTCTGTCTGTGTGTGTGTGTGTCTGTCTGTGTCTCTGTCTGGCTGTCTTTCTCAAAAAGTTTCGTTCGTTCGTTCGTTCTTTCTGGTCGCAGTTTTGTCATTAGCGAACCCCCCCCCCCCCCCCCCCCCCCCCCCTGCCGCCCCCACCGTTCTGCCATGCCCCCTGGTCATGACTGCTGTTTGAAGACGGATATGAATGGCCTCCTTCGTTTTACGCCTTTTCCTGACACTTTCCCTTTCTAGTATCCTATCCCCCTCCCAGTCTATTTCATGATTTTCAATATTTTGATGGTCTGTGGTGGCACGTTTTTCGTATGATGATTCAGATTGCTCAACTTGGCTTTGGTCTCACACTCCTTTTTATGTTAATTCAATCTGGTTCCAAATTTGCGTCCCGATTCACCCAGATATACCTTTTTGCAGTTCTTGCATGGAATTTGGTATATTAGTTTTTGGTATATATAGTATTCTTCGGTGTTCTGTTTATCTTTGGCCGTTCACATCCGTCTGCAGACAGCAGTCATGAACGGGGACCAGGGGGCCTTCCATTCTGGGATCTTTCAAAGCTCATTGCAATGTTTTCCTTCTTGATCTTGTACCTGGGTGAATGATGGGGTAATAATGTCTTGTGTGACTGCGGGTGATTCAGTGAATGGAAGCGCCTTGAGTGTAAAATCATTATAGAAAGGCGCTATAGAAATACTATCAATTATTATTATTTATTTATTATCTACAACCCTCTCTTCGCTGATCTCCGTAAGATCGGCGGAAAATCCCGAGAATCTGAGCATGGAGTGAGATGTTTTCACCCAGTCATTCACTCCGAGGAAGTCCACAAGCGTGGACAAAACAGTCAGTAAAGAAGTAATCTGTTTTGTGTTCTAAAAGAAGAAAAACATGTCTACAATTTGGAATGTCCAGCACGATGAACACTTTCAAGGACAGACAGTGACTCAGAATCAGACAGACGTGTAAGCGCGAGCGCGCACACACACACACACACACACACACGCACGCACGCACACGCACACACGCACACGCACACGCACACGCACACACGCACACACACACACACACACACACACACACAAACAAACACCCACCCACGTGCGTGCGCAAACTCACTCTCTCCCATAGCATGGCATCGCTCATGTGTGTGTGTGTGTGTGTGTGTGTGTGTGTGTGTGTGTGTGTGTGTGTGTGTGTGTGTGTGTGTGTGTGTGTGTGTGTGTGTGTGTGTGTGTGTTAGCGCACACACCGGTATATGATGTGTGCAAGCTTACACGCACACGCAAATATGCTCTTCACTTCCACGACTGATAATGTGTCCCCCATTTCAGCTCGTGCCCTCCCCACCCCAAACGATGCACGTGGTCGTCGTTCAACAGCCCCTCCCCCAACCCCATGACGCTGTACGGGGCCTTGGTGGGAGGTCCGGCCATAGACGACACTTTCTACGACGACAGGGCAGACTACTACCAGAGCGAGGTCACCTGCGACTACAACGCTGGCTTCCAGACCGCTCTGGCCGGTCAGTAAACGGCGAAAGGGCAGTTGTAAAGTTCAGCACCCTTTTCGCATTCCTGCGCAGACCAGCTGTTTGAAGAGGCGCGTTCGCAAAGCGCAAAGCGTGATTGTAGTTTCGCTACTTTCAACCAAATTTTGTCCTCGAAAATGTACCTAACGAAACATCTTTTTCTTTTCTCGGGTAAGTGGTAGGCTTAGCATTAGATTAGGGTTCTTTTCTGAAACGGAAAGAATGACGCATTGACCCATGTAAAAGAAGCTAAATTAATGATACATTGAGAAGGAAAAACCAAGCTATGTTGACTTTTTTTGTCAATTAAATATCTCATTTCATACATGAGGAAATGATTATTATTGGTATATCGGTCCCTTTAACACAACTTCATAGTTAGCAGAGGGGAGACGCCGGTTGATAGAACAGCCTGGATGAATGAAATAGGTGGCGCTACGTAAGGCTTCACTGACTGAAAGAGCGTACCTGGGGTGTGCGTGAAGGAACAGGGTACTTAACTTTACAATTGCCCGAGACAGAGCGTACCTCGGGTGTGCGTGAAGGAACAGGGTACTCAACTTTACAATTGCCCGAGACAGAGCGTACCCCGGGTGTGCGTGAAGGAACAGGGTACTCAACTTTACAATTGCCCGAGACAGAGCGTACCTCGGGTGTGCGTGAAGGAACAGGGTACTCAACTTTACAATTGCCCGAGACAGAGCGTACCCCGGGTGTGCGTGAAGGAACAGGGTACTCAACTTTACAATTGCCCGAGACAGAGCGTACCCCGGGTGTGCGTGAAGGAACAGGGTACTCAACTTTACAATTGCCCGAGACAGAGCGTACCCCGGGTGTGCGTGAAGGAACAGGGTACTCAACTTTACAATTGCCCGAGAAAGACACCCGAAGGTGCCGATAAAATCCGGAGACTCACTAGCCGGTGTCACGAGGAATACGTCTTCCCGTAAAATAAGTCTCCGTCACCGATAAAATACTGAGATTTAAATGCTCAGTCTACACGGAAAGAACCAATAAATAGAGCGGAGGGTGTAAATCTAGGGGAAGACGGGGTAAAAAGCGCATGGGCGGGTAAGAAGCCCACCCCAATTATCTCATGAAATGAAGAAAATTTCAGTCTCATTTTGCCCATGAGACGAGCGTTAATGTCTAGCATTCGTCTCATGGGCAAATTTGACTGACATTTTCTTTATTTCATGAAATAATTGGGGTGGGCTTCTTACCCGCCCATGCGCTTTTTACCCCGTCTTCCCCTACATCTTTGCCGAGAAATCGATGACCATACCCATGTACTTGCTTTCGCCTTTTTCCAAAATGGCGGACGATGTCAACTTGCGCAAATGCACAAATAAAAACAAGGCCTCCTTCTATACGTCGGTTAGCCACTGTTAGTCCCATTGAAATTCAGCTTGGAAAAGCGTTTATTGCATAATCAAACTGACAGCTCTGCGGCCTCTTAGGCTGGTGATTTATACCAGGTCACGCCGGGGTGGGTCTGCTGCTCTTGCTTTGATAAGTCCTGCGCATGCGCCTTTATCAACATAGACAAACAAGAAAACAGCAAACAGCAAATATAGCAACAGAAGAAAAATGCAGGCAACAAAAGGACCAAAAACCCAACAAGATCAAACTCTAAAAACAATACTTCCCATGTACAGTCCAATGCGTAAATGATCCAAATGGAGCTATTTTCTGACATTACAGGTTTGATAGAGCTGGCGAAAACCAAAACGGCTGTGCCGGGGAAGAAAGTGGGCACTGGTAGGAACTGAAGCAGGAGAATGCTGGCCTCTAACGCAGCTGGAACCACGCGTCAACAGTCGGCAGCAACTGTCGTCAGGTTGTGTGTGATGCACACCAGAACCATCTTTGTGGACCACCCCCTCCCCATTCCCTCAACGTGACTCAACAACAACGGGTTATGGAGCAACTGCTTATCTGAACATTAAAAGGGCACCCTGACGGATGAGTTTTTTTGCAAGAAACATGTCGAGGTCATCAGAAAGACAGCCTTCTCAAGGATCGGAAAACTCACTTTGATCTGGTTTCTTAGAAATCAAACCGTCAAAACGGCGATTCCTCCTTGGCGGAGTTGCCGGAGAGAGAAGCCATTTTGGACGGGGTGGGTGGAGGCCACTCGGCGTTTAGTGGAGTAAAGCAAAAAGGAGCTAATTCCTTTGTTGTGAGCCAAACTCCTTTTGGTAAACTGTATACAATAAAAAGGCTTGTATTGTGGAAATTTCGTGCAAACGATTTGGTCTAAGCACTTCAGGTGGCCATTAGAAAACAGAAGGCATTGCACATGCCTTCTCTTTCACTGAAATAATCTCACTTCCAGCACCTCCGCCAAGGAGGAATCGCCGATTTCACGGTTTGATTTCTAGGAAACCAGAGCAAAGTGAGTGTTGCGATCTCTGTAAAGGGTGTTTTCCTGGTGATCTCGACGTATTTCTTGCAAAAACGTATCCGTCAGGGTGTCCCTTTAAAATTGGATTTGAAAGATATAAAAGGAGGGGATTCTAACTCTAGATAATCTGTATTGT
>CM065698.1:48536926-48539426 GCA_017654935.2 Phymorhynchus buccinoides | reverse complement strand
TATGTATTTTCCCCATGATTTTTGATTGTGGTTGATTTTTCTCCAGTATATGCTGTATTTATTTGCGTTAATTGTTTTTCTTATTTATTTATGACGACAGGATGTAAAAAAGCTTTATTAAGCTTACTCTTTTATCGTCAATAAAGATCATTTTGACTTGACTTGACTTGACTTGACACACACACACACACGCACACACACAAAACCCCTTAAATGTTGTCTTTAAAAAGTACTGCTTTGCACATACAAGAAATGTATTTCCTTTTTTCTTCCTTTTCCGATACATTGGAAATATCTACTGAAAGAAAATCATGCAAACATTTAGTCGGACAGTAAGGGTTTCCTGTAATAACTTTCTACGCGTTTTGGTCAATCAAGTTCATTATTTCAGCATATCAATTTTAGAATGATGTTTTCAATGTTTTCCCTTTTTAATTTATATTGCAATACAAGTAGTAGTATATATAACTGGAGGCAAAAAAGAGTTACTGATAGAATGTTGCCCCAAAAGCTCTGTCTTTTCCCTAGCAGTTTGCTTGTGTGAAAAAATGAAAAGAAAAAGAAGATGGCATAGCTATATAAAGTGTGCTTCCAAGTTACGGTAAACGTCAGGGGAGATAATGTTCAATTCTTGGGTTATAGCCCTAACCTACAATCAAGTAAGAAAGTTCGGACGAGTGATGTCCCGTGCGTGCCCTGGTAAGTTCCGGTCACACACACACACAAACGCGCACACACACACACACACACACGCACGCACACACACACACACACACGCACACACACGCACACACTACTATGACAGTAAAGAGAAAGAGGAGCCGCTGTAGCTCGCTAGCTCGTAATCCGTCATGGTTTGCGAGTTTTCCGTGGGTAGTTTGTGCACTTTAACAAGTACTTTGCCGGAACTCACCTGCGACACACCAGAGCAGGGGCAGATAACGCTAATTGATAGAGTTTCGGTAAAGTGCTATAGTGTTGTTTGTGCAAAAACAATTCCTTTATCGATATGGGCGATAACCAGCAGTTTATTTTTTCACACAAAACAACAAAACATTCCTTGGAAGACACTTTATGAGCACGACTCTGGTTGAAATACATCCATTATTTGTTTAATAATCAGTGTCTTTGTAATGTTCAAATTTGAATCACGGGGATTACGTTCATACAGCTTGTCGTTTGGTCACTCTGTCACCACGGGCAGTATCTAGAGTGCCTAGGAAACCATTCTGCCAAGATTTGTTACGATTGGTCCAGTAGTTTAGGCGCTTTGAAGTAGAAGAATGTATTTGTGTCACACACTCGCGCATGCACTCACACACAAACACGCGCGCGCATACATACACACACACACACACACACGCACACGCGACACACACACGTTTATCTGTTCCGTGTTTCTTTTTTCTATGTAAATAAGCAATATGGTTTGTGTATTGTGCGTGTGTGTCTGCATTTTGTCTTTGTTAGATGGCTTGATGAAAAAAGCATGTATGTTTGCTTATTCAATGTCCATCTTTAAATAACATTTTGACTTGACTTGACTTGACTTCATACACATTAACACACACACACACATTACACACACACACACACATACACGCACACACACACACACACACACACACACACACACACACACACACATATCACTCATACAGACATACAGAGAAACGCAAAGCACTCGTTCCCATTCCCAGGCACTCCTGTTCTTAACAGGGCTGGGATCAGCCTACAATGAGTTAACTAAGCGGGTGATTGCAATTTGCCAATGCTTTCTAGTGCAATAATGATCATGTAACGACTGCCTGGTTAAACGAACAGAACCTTCGCACAACTCTCACCACGTAACACATTGAAAGTAGCGTTTACTCAGCAAACCAGAAAGAAACATAATAATAGCATTGTAAGAGTACCAGCAGATTGAATGATAAAACCAACAATCAGTATTGAAGAAAAAGCAGAAACACACATGCACGCGCGCGTGCGCACACACACACACACACACACACAAGCGCGTGCGCGCAGGCACGTGCGTACATACACAAGCATACACTGACAAGGTCACAAAAAACATACACACATACAGACATGCACATACTTGGTTATAAAGAAATACATTCTTTCTTCTTACTATCCTCTCTTAATTGTTCTCTCTCTGTCACGATCACGCACACGCACACGCACACACACACACACGCACACACTCTCTCACACACACACACACACACACACACACACACACACACACACACACACACACACACGCACACACTCTCATACACACACTCACACACACACACACACACACACGCACACACACACGCAGAGCTAGAGGCATATGCATACACATGCACGCCCACACTGAATACAATGCATTGAATTTATGTTTTAAAAAACCTAACACCGATCCAAGATTTAAGAGAGATAAACGTTGAAGATTATAATCATAAGTCAAAATGTCCAGATTCTAAGGACGAAGAAAAAGAATTAAAAGAGG
>CM065698.1:48506926-48529426 GCA_017654935.2 Phymorhynchus buccinoides | reverse complement strand
ACGCTATGGAGAGGGAGATAGTCATCATTGTGAGGTCTGTCACTGACTTATGCCTGCCCTAAAAGGGCCAGTCACACGCCAGCTAAAATCGTACGACTGTACGATGCGATTCGATCACGTAATCTCGAAGAGCGAATCACGTTTTGTTCTTGGAGACTATATGATCGAATGGTATCGTACATTGGTACGATGTTAGTGGACATGTGGCTGGCCGGGCCTGCTACACTACATAAGATTCGCTGTCGATGCGATGCGATTGTGACGATGCGAGTCATGATTCACGTGAAATTCATGTTCTGGGTCTACTTGAGAATATGGATGGAAAGTAGCAGAATTATTTTCAGACGGAAGTATTTCACGCGAATCATGACTCGCATCGTCACAATCGCATCGCATTGACAGCGAATCCTATGTAGTGTATGAGGCCCTTAACTAGTATCAACGAGGAGGGAGGGAGTGTCCTCGGCCCACAAAAATGGAGCGAAGAATATGTTTATCTTTTGTCTGTAAGGAAAGACGGGGTAAAATGCCCATGGGCTGGTAAGAAGCCCATGCCAATTATCTCATAAAATGAAGCAAATTTCAGTAAACTTTTGCCCATGAGACGAGTGTTAATGTTGAGCATTCTGTCTCATGGGCAAATTTGACTGAAATTTGCTTTATTTCATGACATAATTGGCATGGGCTTCTTACCCGCCCATGGGCTTTTTATCCCGTCTTTCTACTACGTCTGGCTATGCGTTTGTTTGTTTGTCACACGATCTTTCAAACTATTAGATGAATTTTAATCAAAGTTAGCAAAGCAAAACATTGTCAACTAAGGCTCTCTTCGTTTTCGACCATTCGGGTAACATTGGGACACTTTAAAACCCTTTCACCGCCAATGTCGCATTTTTGCACCACAATGATTTAACACTCATATCATTAAAACTCTTGAAATCAAGGTCTGTTATTCAACAATACTGTATTCCTGAAATTGGGTAATAAGATTTGACCCTATTCTAAACGTATCACAGAGAAATCCCACAATATTGCAAATGAAATCTTTTCTGTAGCCAAATAAGTTTAATGGAAATTTTTGACTCAAAGGTGGCTGGCGGTGAAAGGGTTAATCGCCAGAATCGCAAAACGTTTGTGGAAGATTCTATTTGTGGTTACGACGATTAGCTAACAATGGTGATGTACCTCCATTTTCTTACCATAAGTATTGTGCGGTGACTCATGTGAAGAACAGCATTCCATGGAATGCTGATGAGGGGGAACAATGGACAAGTCTGCCATAGGGACTTTTCAATAGGAAATAATTATTAAGGGGAGTAATTTCACGGTGTGTGGGAGTGATCTCGCCTAATTCAATCGGTCAAACAGGGCGAAGTTACTCTACCTTCAGGTAGATCCCCAGCCGTCGCCTCGTGTGTTTGAGGATACACACACAGCATGTAGAACGCAGTGCGTCATTCTAAATTTGATGTAATTTATATTTTTACGTCACAGTTTGCAAGTTCTATCACTTTCTAGCAACTGGTCACCGTTTATTTTTTCCAAAAAATATGTTTGTAAGTCGCTGACTCGCATCCTGCCGTTTCAAGCTTCGACGCCATTGTTGCATTGTAGCTATGGTATTTGACCGAGTAATGGAGGTAGCAACTCAAATTTACACGAAGTGCTCTCCCCTTCTTCCCCCCCCCCCCCCCCCAGAAAATCGTCTATTGACAGAATGGGTAAACTTACACGAAATATACTGAATACAGAAATACCGAACAGGTACAAATAGTGAAAGAACTTCAGTTCTTATCATCAGCATTGAGCGCTAGCAAAGACTGTCCACGCTTTCCGGCGCTAGGAGAACTAATGAGGGGCAACATGAACCTAGGACATGTCTGCCACTCGGCGACACTTGGTTGACTAGGAAACTGGAGTCCAGCTTCCAGCTTCATTCACGTTTGTTAGCTGGCTTTCTGAGTTTGACTTGTCATATTAAGGTGGACGTTACGTAAAGACCCACCGACCCACCACGATTAAGTCACTTGTTTTTTTTATCTGGGTAGCCGTGACCCCCATACAAATGCCCCCAAATTCAAACTGAGGCTGCTCTTTAAAATGATGTTTCGTTTTCAAATTGGGGGCATTTGTACGGGAGTGAAACCTGGTCAAAATAAGATTTCTTACCAGCGAGAGAGGGGAAAACCCGTGAATTCCACTCATGGATCTGGTGGGTCTTTAAGAGATTGTCGATGCTGGAATCACACGCTCAACAAACGCACAGTGGTCTAGTCGGAAATGATACATTAGCGTCGCTGTGTTGAAGTTGTCAAAGCTCTCACGGCAACTTGTTGAGAGCATGGATGGGGTAAACAAAGAAAAATCGCTCATACTAGACCTTGTTTGCTTTCCTAAAATCTCTTTATCGATTGCAAAGCCACAATTTTATTTAAAAAATTATGATCTATCGATTTTTGTTGTTGACCTCAAAGGGATTTGACACTGAATATTAAATGTTATAATAATCCATCTGTATTAACTCTTAAGTTTGTAAGTTCGTTATTAAGTCTTCTGCTGGTTTCATCAACATACTTAATTTTATAGGAACACAAATCGATGTGCCCCCTCCACCCCCACATCTCTATGTATCGCAGTCTCTGTGTATCTATCATTGTGACACACAAACTAATTTTTTCCAATCAAATGTTACAAATAGACAAACTGTATAATTATGAGATTCTAATGCTGAATAATAATGAACTTATTAAATGCTTAGCCAAAGTTATTGCCAAAGCACCTACAATTAGGAAATGTTTGTTATCGGATTAGAAACATAACTTTTCTGTGGTGTTATTAATGAATTATTAAGGTGTTATTAGTGCTCTATTGTATACTGGTCATGGTACATATTGTATTGGTGACGGACATTGTCAACTTTATAATAACCATTGGGAGTTGGTTAGCTTGGTCAGCAATATTTGCTATATTATTAGCTTGTTTGCTATATTCAGTATATTCTTTTCTTTGTTTATTTGCTAGTTTCCTTTGTTTATGTTAATATTTATTGCGCTTTTTGTTTTCTTTATATGCTTTAATCTAAAACCTTAATGATGTAAATCAATGCTGCAACCTCATGTCATTAGGGCTACACAGCTGTTGACATTAAAAGTCGCTGCCATTGCCATTGCCATTGCCATATCATTGTGACCCCGTCTCTGTACTAATGACCACGTGTCTTTGTGTCCCTGTCTCTATGTGTGCTCTCCAGTTACAAATAATGAAGGTTAGGGTTAGAGGTTGGCTAGAATTAGGAGAAACATAAACACGGGAACATGTACTGTAAAGACACCCCGTATAAGCCCATGTTCATTTAAATGCCCAGTCCCAACTTTGCAGCAATTGTCGTGCACTTATCAAATAAACACCCCACACACACTTTGGGACCGATTTTATGCACGGGGTTGGAGGTGGGGGAGGGGGGATGGATTATGCAAGGTGCTTTACAGTATAAGACGTGGGCACATACAGACGGAGACATAATACATAGGGGGCCACATAGAACGGGGCCACATAGAACGGGGCCACATAGAGATGGGGCCACATAGAGATGGGGCCACATAGAACGGGGCCACATAGAACGGGGCCACATAGAGATGGGGCCACATAGAGATGGGGCCACATAGAACGGGGCCACATAGAACGGGGCCACATAGAGATGGGGCCACATAGAACGGGGCCACATAGAACGGGGCCACATAGAGATGGGGCCACATAGAGATGGGGCCACATAGAACGGGGCCACATAGAACGGGGCCACATAGAGATGGGGCCACATAGAACGGGGCCACATAGAACGGGGCCACATAGAACGGGGCCACATAGAACGGGGCCACATAGAGATGGGGCCACATAGAACGGGGCCACATAGAACGGGGCCACATAGAACGGGGCCACATAGAACGGGGCCACATAGAACGGGGCCACATAGAGATGGGGCCACATAGAGATGGGGCCACATAGAGATGGGGCCACATAGAGATGGGGCCACATAGAGATGGGGCCACATAGAGATGGGGCCACATAGAGATGGGGCCACATAGAGATGGGGCCACATAGAGATGGGGCCACATAGAGATGGGGCCACATAGAGATGGGGCCACATAGAGATGGGGCCACATAGAACGGGGCCACATAGAGATGGGGCCACATAGAGACGGGGACACATAGAGATGGGGACATAATAGAAACGAGGTCACACAGACCGGGGTACACATAGAGCCGACATTGATGACACATAGAGACGGGGACACATAGAGATGGGGTGGTGATTTTCGATACTTATCCAATTTTGTCACCGTCTGATATGAACGCAACAGTCTCTTACGGAGGAGGGAAGCTTATGTGATTGTTCGCATCACTTTGGGTTTTTTTGTCATTACATTTTGTTTGTCTGCCCCCCCCCCCCCCCACCCCCTTCCCTCTACCCTGCACGCAACATCTCGCGAACCACTGCACATAATCACTTCAAAGTTTGTACAACGATGATACATTATCTGAAGCTGGTGTGTCCCGTCCGTGTAACTAAGTAGGGCCTGTTGTCATGCTCGTCGATACCCCCTCCCTTGTTGCTGTGATGATGGTGGTAACCAAGGAGACCCGTTTCTCCCATTCCCCTTCTCTTTCCCCTTTTCTCCCAGCGTGATTTATTGTAAAGATAATTGAGCTGGCGCTGTCAAAGGGCCATCAAGCCATACTCAGACATAGCCCAAGAAAAAGAAGAAAAGAAAAAAAACCCACAGACAAACAAAATCAATAATTCCTTTTAGAAATCACGGTCAGCACAGCCTCGTTTCTTCCAGCTGCTAGCCATCAACTTGTCATCAGAAATTAGAAACAACATGGCCAGCCACTCAAAAATGCCCGCAGTGAGTCTAATCTACTCTTTATATAATGACAAAGCTTATTAATATCTGACGATACCTACTTAAAAGGATCTTTTCTCTGAGGTCATGTGAGCCGTGTGTGATATTTACTGCGCGTCTGTCTGTTTTTCAGTCCTGAAAACAAAACAAAAGATGGCTGTGAAACTACGCTGCATTTTCTGCACCGGCCTTGGTTGAAAATCCGAAACTTGTCGATAATAAGTTTGAATCCAAGACGTTCTACAAACCAGTTCAGTTCAACTTAGTGTAAATCAGTATTCTTAAGGTCTCTTTACACGTGAACATTTGTTATTCTTTCCCCATGGCAGCACAGTGATTTGCAAGTAATCGTATGAGTGGCTATCACTGTGTTGCCATGGGGAAATATTGAAAAATGCTAGTTAGTTAGTGAGTTAGTCTGTTATAGTCCCGTCAACAGCTATGGTTATCTCAGGACTGTCACCGCGTAAAGTTCGACTACGTATAACAAAACGCACATCAATAATTTTTAACAACGTCCAAAAACCTGAACAAATAAAAATAATCAGTACAATTCACGACATGGCATCTTCATCATTGTACCCTATAGCTCATAATTTCACACTGTGCAGGAAACGTGGAGCCACTCTACTCTATGTATAGGATCCAGGTTAAAACAAGCGCAAAATCGCAATAGTTTGTGGCGCGCTGTCTATTTTTACCACTCCAATCATGAGTTACCTCCCCTGGATTTTCAATAATTTTAATCTGTAAACCAGAATGTTATCTCTGCACCCTTTTGAAACTTTTTATATCTTTTGGAAAACATTTAAAACTATGTATCCTACTTATACTCATCAAAAGAAGCACCGCATACTCGTCGTGTCTGTTGTAGTGTCTGTATTACGTATGTTTATTATTTTGTACGCTTTTAAAATACATCATTTTAAAGAGCGGCCTCAATTAATTTTGAAGTGTAGCCTCGATTTGAAGTGCGACAATTTTGTCAAAATGTGCGACAATTTTGGAACGACAGACCGACCGACCGACAGAGTGAGTTATAGGTTTGTGGCTTGAGCCACACACAATAAACCACCCCAGTAAAAAAGGATAACAAACACATCCTAGTAAAACAAATATATAAAAAAGGCCATATAGGCAAATATGCACTGCAGAATGGGCAACATGTGCCCACTCAAGTGCGCAAGGTCTCACGCGTGAAAGCCAGTGAACAATAAAACTGGCATGTCATGAATTATAAATGAGGATGGAGATAATGAAAAATAGGGATGAGGGGCTACTCTAGTTTAAAGCTCCCCCACCACGATTGAAAAATGTCCACGTGTATTAAGATCATTACCAAGACTGACGAGCTAACAAACACATACACTACTACTTCCTCATCAATATGCACATAATTATAAAGACTCATCACGAAGACTTCCCAGCACACAGGATTCGTAATCCCGTGTGTAAGCTTAACATACGATTCGATCGATCCCGATGCGATGCGATTTGACAGTTGTGAGGCATAATTGACGTGAAATTCAACTGTCTAAATGAATCTGATGAAATCTCACTAATCATGTTCACTATATTTGTAGTCTCCTGTACACGAATCTAGCAAAATATCTGTATTTTGGTAACAGACATTTTATGTCATTCGTGTGTTGCGGTCTACATGAGTAGAGTGAACGAAAACAGTAAAGTTATTTTTTGAGACGGAAGTATTTCACGTGAATCATGACTCACAGACATCGTCACAATCGTATCGCATTGGGGTCAAATCGTATGCAGTGTGGCGAGCTCCTTACTCGTTCTACAACTAGGGTTAGCTAGGCCCTACCTAGACTTACTAATTACAGCTATTTGTTCGACAAGGCAGCCAAATCCAGTTAGGCTTACGGCTCTCCATCAAGCAAGCATACACGCACCTTACAACACACGATGCCAGCTGTTGTGCAATCATTATGCACTATTGAGGCTGGTTTCTCTGAGCGCTGTCTGAATTGTCGATGCAAAGGAAACTGCGGCCCAAGCAAGAACATTGACAGTAAAATCAATAAGCTTTTTTGATGAGCCGACGGGAAATCGCTCCCGTGGCTTATTAAGGTTATCCTCGATCAAAACTCGAGGGTTAATTGCCTAAGTGTGTTATCACCCTTCTTGTTTCCTTTTTTGATAACACGTTTAGGTAATTAACCCTCGAAATATAAGGCATGATCTATTTTTGCCTAGCACGAGAGAAATGAAATAACATTTTATTTGCATATCGACCCTATTAGGCCACAATACATCTGCAATGGACTGGGGGGATTGGACGCATGGCAAGGGCTATATAGGTGGAAGCGGGTGTTGACTGTTGAGGCCTTATTCATACTATCGCGTAATACACGTGTAACATAGTACTGTTATTACTTGTGGCAGTACCATGGCCGATGAGGTTTAACCGAGGCGTGGTTACACATATCTGCATTGTTAAAAAAAATCGGGACTTTACTGGAGTTGCACTGCCTCTGGGCATTGCCTCCAGTATTGTTCCCACCATCTTTGTATTTACAAATGTCCCATATGTGTCTATGACCGAGAGGACGTATAACACCATTTTTCATTCATTCTCATTCTTTGACTGTTGAGGCCTAGCGCGCGAGAGTGAAACAGAGAGAAAAATAGAGTGAGTTTGCTGTCAATGAAAAACTGGTTTTCATACGGAATGCCGCCTGGTGCCCAGGGCTAGTTACCATGACTCCAACAGAAGAGCGCATTTCGTCAGTTCAGAACCGGTTTAACCCTTTCCGCCTGACCACCCGCTAGCTTTGGAGGAAAAAATGCTGTGCCCCCGTCTCACTTGTTTCGGACATATTATGATTGATTGGTGTTTGTGTGTGAGGTGGGGGTGGGGGGTCCGTTTCACTGCAGAAATCTTGTGAAATTTTGGTTTACAATTATTTATATTTCGTAAGTTGTATGTAGAATGTCTACGTCTTGAAAACTTTAAACGCTTACAAAGGAGGGGGTATCTTTGTTCTTGCAAAATTTGTGTATTATAATTAGTCATGTAACTGATATGTCGATGGCGGTATGATTTTATTTCCAGCATTGTATCTAAGCTTGATTGAGAATGTGAATGTGGTCTATGTTTCTTCTTAGAATTTTCATATTGTAACTATTTTACTCTTGTATAATTGTGAGTGTATGTGAGTGTGTGCCTGCGTGTGAGTGTGTGCCTGCGTGTATGTGTGTGCATGCGTGCGTTCATGTGTGTATGTGTACGCGTCTGTGTATGTATGTGTGTGTGCCTGCGTGCATGCATGCGTGCGTACGTGTGTGTGCGTGCGCGTGTGACTGTGTATGTGTGTGTGTGTGTGTGTGTGTATGTGTGTGTGAGGAAGAAATAAAACGTTGCGTCCAATCATCGTGTTTATTTTACTCTCTAATGATTCATTCTTTGTTTGCCTTTAATAATCTTGTTATCAATGTAAAGCGCACTAAGCTCATGCGAGAAAGGGCGCTATATAAATTCCCATTATTATTATTATTAATATTATTATTATTACATAGAGACGGAAAATATAAAGACGGGGGCACATGGAATGATCCTAAGCGACATTCACTGATTCAGGGTCGACTGACAAATTCCCCAGTCATCCGATTTAGACCATGGGCCCACCAAGCTGTCAGTACCATCTGGGTGGCAAAAGATGAGTGGTGGCAATTAATTTGTCCCACCCCAGTAATGAAGAAAATAGGTGGTAAGCATTTCAGATGAGTAGCTTATTGGTTGTTTTTTAGGGTACCCTATTTTGGCATGAATCGCTATATTGAAAGTACTGGAACCGGCCATTATCATACCATTTTATCTTTTATTTCTGAAAAAGTGTAACAATATGCATGACATATTAATTCTATTAGTGCATTGAATCAGTAAATAAATTCTAATTGTAACTGTATATTTATTTTAATGCCTGGTTATCTCTTTCATGTGACACTGCTGCATGTAGAAAATGAACGATGGCAGGTGAAGGCAGCTCTGGGACACGACCATTAAAACGACCACGTTTTGGCTGCATCATCCACTGCAGTAATGATGAAACAGACAAGCTAACCTCACCAGAAAATGTGCACTCTTGGAAAACTTTACTCATGCAGCTGAGATTCGAAACCATGGACCAATTTTGGAAATGGCAAAAGGCCTCCATGAAGATGAAATCCCGCAAATCCAGTACCATCGGAAGTGTTGCAGCATCTTTACCATGAAGAAACTTCTTGAGAACTTCAAGCATCCAAAGAAAAAGATGTAGAGGCTACAGACAATGAAGAGGCCACAAAGAGGTCAGCCAGGCAATGGCCAAGTTCGTGTAGAACATATGCACCAGTGTGCATTTTCTGTCAGAAAGAGAACAAGTACTGTAAAGGGCAGAGAACAAGAGAGCCTCTTGTGCTGTGCAGGGAACTTCGAGCTGATAAAAAGGTCAGGGAGGCAGCTACAAGGAAAGTGGACAGCAGAGTGATGGCCATTCTCAGCAGAGACATTGTAGCTGCTGAAGGTCAATACCATAGATCGAGCTATCGAGCATACACCAGAGAAGTGGACATCAGTGATGCCAGAGACAAGAGCAAAGTTGGTGATGATGCTCAGTATGAAGATGCTGTGAATCAGTCTTACAGTGAACTCTTCCTCTTCATCAGGAATGACCAATTTGCCAACCCTCGTGTAGCAACTATGGCTGAACTCTCTGGTAGGCTGTTCGCATCAATGAATTCATTTGGCGTGGAACATGTTAAGGATTCAACGAAGAAACACATCCGACGAAAGCTAGAAAGTGAGTTTGTAAAATCCTTGCACATCTTTCCTGATGCAAAAGGAAAGCTCCTTCTATGCCCTGACAACTTGACGGTGTGTGAACTTACCAAAGAAAACCAGTCCTTAAAAACTGAGCTGCATGGTCTTCAAGTTAGAACAGAAGACGCTGTGGCCAAAGCAGCCTTGCAGGTGAGAACAGACATCAACACCAAAGAAACTCCCACAGTGTGGCCACCACCAGTTGATAGGGAAACAGAGGATGCTATGATCCCAGAGTCTGTCAGGCTCTTCCTCTACTACCTGACAGGGACTGGTGACCACACCCATGCATCCGAGAGAGTCAAGCGGCTCGTTCGTTCATTTGCTCAAGACTTGGTCTATGCTGTGACTCGTGGTAGATTGAAGCCCCCCAAACACATCTTTCTGCCGTTTGCTGTCAAGTCACTGACTGGTAATGTGGAGCTGATTCAGATCCTGAACAGGCTGGGCCATGGCATTGCCTACTCACAGATGCAAGAAGTGGACACTGCTTTGTGTCTACAGGTGTCCTTGTCAAAAGTTGACGTAGTTCTCCCAGCCAACATCTATCCAGGGACATTCACAACCTTAGCCTGGGACAACATCGACCGCCTGGAAGAGACAGACAGCGGTGGGGGGACATCTCACAGTGAATGGGATTGCTGTGCAAGCAAGACATTCTCAAGTGTTGGCAAAAAGAATGTTCATGGTAAGAAGGTGCAAGATGTTGTGAAGGCAGACCGAAAACTGTTTGGGCAAATGCTTTTGGTGGCTGAGAGAAGAAAACTACATATGAGGGATGTTCTGAGTCACCCGTTGGGACCTCTTCCATGGTCCCTTGCCAACATCGACAGCTCCCTGCGCAAAACAAACAAATCTGCCCTTGCCGTTGAGTTGGAAAAAAGTGTCCTGTGCTGAGGACATCCCAAGATCATCAGCCTGCCTCATTGACGGCATGAACCTGGTGCATAGAATGAACGGGAACAACAAGACTTTTGCACAGCTGGCCGAGTCTGCCCTTCACCAGGTACTGAATGAAAGTGCCCACAGCCAACTGATTGATGTGGAGTTTGACGTCTATCGTAAGACATCAATCAAAGATGCAGAGAGATGCAAAAGGGGAGCTGCCACCAGCACAATACTGTACAAGAACCTTTCAGGAGACCACAACATCCAGCAGTGGAGAAAGTTCTTGTGCAGTCCAGGAAACAAAAGCAGCCTCATCAAATTCTTTGTGGAGCAATGGAAACAGCCAGATCACAGAAAGAAACGGAATGGAAAGACAATGTACGTCACACGCAAGGAAACCTGCTTCCGAATGGCAGACGGTGCCTGTGTGGTGGTGTCAGAGCTGTTATCAACTCAAGAAGAAGCCGACACACGCCTGCTGCTCCATGCCTTGCATGCTGCTAGGTCTGGCTCAAAAGCTGTAGTCATCACAGCTGAGGATACTGATGTCATGGTTCTCTGCTTAGGCCTCCACAAGGACATTTCCTGCCACATTTATCAGAAGTGTGGCACACAGAACCGCACACGATTCGTGGGCATCACCAAGCTAGGGAGGGCACTAGGAGACAGCATCTGCAACAGCTTGATAGGGCTGCATGCCTTTACAGGCTGTGACAGTGTCAGTGCCTTTGCTGGTCGTGGGAAGCTAGGCACTTTGAAGCTGCTGAAGAAGGACACCTCCTTCCAGGAGACTTTCTGCCAACTAGGCCAGTCATGGGATGTTTCCGAGGAACAGTTTTAGAAGGTCCAGCAGTTCACCTGTCACATGTATACAGGTAGCAGCACAACATAAGTGAATGAACTGCGCTACCGGCTATTCTGTGCCAAACGTGGTGAAGTTGAGTCCAGTCAACTTCCTCCATGCAGAGAATGCCTGTTCATGCACGTCCTTCGAGCCAACTACCAGGCTGCCATTTGGAGGTGCTCCCTGCAGAGTCAGCCTGCTGTACCAGATCCCACAGAGAGTGGATGGATCAATGATGGAGGTGGCCAGCTAGCCATACACTGGATGCGCACACAGCCTGCACCAGAGGTGGTCTTGGAACTTCTTGCCTGCAAGTGTACGCGCTCTTGTGTGTTGCCCAACTGCTCCTGCCTTGCCATTGGGCTACACTGCACAGATCTCTGCAAACTTCAAACCTGCAGCAACCAGAAGCAAGATGATGACCCTCAGTTTCGGCTTGCAGACTCAGACAGTGACAGTGATAACATGTCTGACGATGAACTTTGAAAGTTGTTACTTGGCCCTGTCTGCTAATTGCGCTGTAGCAAGCATGCAGAACTCTTTGATGAACTGAAATGTGTGAATTACACCTGTTATTTTTGGACAATGTTCCAATGAATCCCTTCTATCATCAAAACAAAAACACTTAGATGCAAAAGGAAGATATCCGAAAGAATATGTTTAAGATGGTCGCTATAATGATTTGAACCTTTTAAATCTGGCAAGAATTGCCTTATGCAATGGTTTTTGTTCTATTTTATGGACACATGATAGTGTTGTTACAGCATTAATGTTCCTGGAACATGTTCTGATTGTTATTTACTTCTTATTCATCACTAGGAAACAACATCAGCCTGTAATGTTAAAGATGTCATAACTCGTAATTGTGTTTGGCAAGTAAGGGGTATGGTCATTCAGGGGGTGATAACCACTACTAAGCTACCACTCTGCAGTGGTTATCACATCAAAACATAAACTACAGACATATAGCTAGTAGAAAATAGCAACCAGAACTTGCCCACCCAGATGGTACCGATATGTGAAATTTGGGGTCTGGGACCATGGCCTAATTACTTTAGGTGACAGTCAGGCAGAAAGTGATGGACAGCTGGATGCAGAGAGTCAAGGAAGGCTGGGTTTCAAAGGATTTCATTAGCAGTCAGCTTCAGCTTTAATAATAATGATAATAATAATATTGTAAATTTATGACGCACTAGGAGCCCGAGGCGTTTACAATGACAAATATTTAAAAATAACAATAAAAGCTAAAACATTACAAAATGTTTACATAGCACTCAATTCATAAATCGACGCATGCACACGCACGCACAGACATAACCAATTAGATATCACCCTCCCATATGCACAGTGACAACATAACCTATAAATACCCATACATGCGCGCGCGAGTGCTCACGAACGTAGTCTCTCACCTCCATCACCCCTCGTCCACTGCCCCCCCCCCCCCCCGCAACACACACACACAGAGACACACACACACACGCATGTCATGCAAGGTGCCCAGTCATGCACTAGCACGCCCAACGCATGCGAAAACAAGAAGGGTCCAGCACCAGTAGGAAGCCTTTAGGGCATGTTCGACTGAAACTGCAGAAACTCTTGGGAAACTCAACGATAGATAGCACAGCAGGACCGGACCAAGGAATTCGTAAGGAGGGAGGGAAGGGGGGGGGGGGGGGGGGGGGGGTGCCGGGCATCCAGGATGCTCTATGGCTCCCCCCCCCCCACCTGCGTGCGCATCTCGACCCTTCCAACGGAAGTGTCGCCATCTTAGTCAGATTTGTGTGTAAACAGCATCGATCTGGCATTTTTCAAACAAAGTTACTGACTAAGATGGCGGTCTCCCATAATATGGCACGCTCCTTGTGGCCGGATATGACGACACGTGGGTACAAGCCATACGTTTCAGGTTAAAGGGTAGAACCCTTTTGGGGGCCCCATGGGGCGAAGCTTACGGGAAAAGTTTGCAATGTATTGATTATTAAGGCTAAGCGCGAGCCATGTTCTTACTTTTCGCCCTTGTATAAGGTACATGCATGGGGCAGAGGGGGGGGGGGGGGGGGTACCGGAAGCAAAGACCCCCCCCCCCCCTACATCCGGCCCTGCACAGTGTTGGTTGTGTCACAGACGCGGAGATGTGTTCCAGTATCCTTGTGTCTTTGTATCTGTCGCAAATGGCCACTCTATGTGTCACGGTGTGGCGGTCTCAAAATGGATTTGTTCTCAACATGTCTGCGCATGTGCGAAAAGTTAGAGATAGGGTTAGGATTAGGGATAGGTTTAGGAATAGATAGGGATAGGGTCAGGGATAGGTTTAGGGTCAATTTAGTGTCGAATACACAAAATATAAAATGTGATGGTAAGTCATGATCGATTTGGCACATGCGCAGACATGTTGAGAACAAATCCATTTTGAGAAGGCCACACCGGTCTTTATATGTCTCCTTCACTGTGTGTACCCGTTCAATGTTACCCCATGTGTAAGCGCCACCGTCTCTTAATATGTGTCTCCGTGTTTATATATCTCCGTTTCTATGTCTCCCCTAATCCTAACCCAAACCCTAACTTTTACCCTAACCAGAGGGGCCGAGGGGACATATTATCAAGACTGGGGAAAGATGCAGGGGGCACATAGCGATGGAGACTCACAGAGACGGGGGACACATAGAGACAGGTACGCATCGGCATCCTCTCCTGAATTACCAACCAATAGGAAAAGGCATTCCAGCAAAGACATTGACAGAAAATCAATAATTATCTGTCAGAGAAGAATCCTCTTTACTTGACTACACGCTTCCTTTGAAAAACGAAGTATAGGATCAGCAGGCAAATCCCCGAGTGCTCCGATTACGTTAGATGACAGACAGTCAGGCATAAAGTGATGGACAGCTGGATGAAGAGAGAACCGAGGGAGGATGGGGTTCAAAGGATTCCATCGGCTTCTGCTTTAGCGGTTACGGAATGAAATTCTGCTTAACGTCCTCCGGTCTGGAACAGACACATATGGGACATTAGTAGATACAAAAGATGGTAGGAACGATCCCGGAGGCAGTGCCCGGAGGCAGTGCAACACCAGGAAAGTCCCGAATTTTTTACGATACAGATGTATTCGCTTTAGCGGTTGCGAAGTGCCACGGTCTCTATGTATCCCCGTCTCTATCTATATGTCCCCCGTCTCTATGTGCCCCCGTTTCTATAACTCCCCTCGCGGGTTATGAATAAGGTTAAGGTTAGGGACATGATTTGGGTCTTGGGTTAGGGATAGGGATAGAGTTTCAGATTAGGTTCAGGGTTTGGATTAAGGTTAGGGTTAGGTTTTTCAACTACACACAGACGGATATATGTTTGACGGGGACATATAGAGACAGGGACACATAGAGACGGGGGACACGTAGAAACGGGACATATAAAATCAGGACATATGGAGACAGAGACGGCGAAATATAGAGACGGGGGACACGTAGAAAAGAGACATAATGAATCAGGACTTATGGAGACGGGGACACAGAGAGACGGGATATAGAGACGAGGACACTTAGAGACAAGGACACAAAGGAACGGGACACATAGGGACACATATAGAGACGGGGGACACATAGAGACATGACATATAGAGACGGGGGACACATAGAGACAAGGACATATAGAGACAAGGACACAGAGAACATGCAACACTGGGGACGCAGGGAGACGGGGGCCCATCGATATGATCCCAAGCGAACCTAAGGGTCGGCTGGGCACGTTCCCCCAGTCCTCCGATTACGTTAGGTGACAGTCAGGCAGACACTGATGGACAGCTGGATGCAGAGAGAAACCGAGGGAGGTTGGGCTTCAAAGGATTCCATAGGCACCCATCTTCAGCTCTAGCTAAAGCACGGATCGGAGTGAGCAGCAAAGCTAAATCTATCATATCTGATAGCACACACCCAGCCAACCAACCTCTTCTTTTAAGTGCAAATCTAACCGCCTGAAGTACAGCTTTTACCCCTCTGCTGTCAGAGCCATCAATACTCAGTAGGCTCACTCCCCTAGGGGAATTCTTTGACCTATTTTGCTCAGACTTGTGTCAATCAATGTGCTTGCATGTTCGCGGTCTTGTGTGTGAGTGTGTGTGTGTGTGCGTGTGTGAGGGGGGAGGGGGGTATGTGTTGGCATAAATGTGCATGCACACGTGTGTGTGTGTGTGTGTGTGTGTGTGTGTGTGTGTGTGTGTGTGTGTGTGTGTGTGTGTTGGTGTATGTGTAGGTGTGTGTGAGTGTGAGGGTAAGAACAATAAAAACACAACACAAATCAGTCTTGTTTTCAAGGTACAATGCACATTCGCCGGTGCTAATAGCACAATGTGTAAACCCAAGGAAGCACCCTAGCCCGTCTCATGCACTATTCAGTGTATTCAGTGGAGCTCTCAGCAAAACAATTGTCCGCCCGTTCAACTGAAGCGCAACGCAAATCACTCGGGGCACCACGACTGTCAACATCACGGCTCTAAGAATCACGGCTTCAGGTGAACGGCTGTCAAAATTTAGAAAACATACACACACACGCACGCACACGAACACACACGCACGCAGACACACAAACATACACACACTGCAAACATTTCAGCGGAATCCGACAGCCGTGAGAATATCGTTCTAACAGACGTGATAGTTTAGTCGTTATTTCTCACTGATACGGAACCGACAAAGATCGCGGAGTATGAGAGCCGTGATTCAACCAGTCGTGTCGTTCCTAAATCACTAGGTACCTGCAGGTTAGGTCTATTAGTCTGGAACCATTATTAAGGGGCTGACTGACTCACACGTGCGATTTTAGTCGTACGTCTATGCGACTGTGACGACGTCTGTGAAGCACGACATGCTTCTCGTGAAATTACACTGTTCAAACTAATCCGATGAAATTATATTATATTTTCTTCATTCACTGTATTTCTATGTAGACACCAATATGCTACGCCCAATCCGTGAAATTGCTTATTGCATGAAATGGGCAAAAGGTTTTGCCCACTTTTTTGAAATGGACAATGTATATCACATTTTTGAAACCCCATTCACACAGGTATTGACTTTTCTACATTGCATGTGCACCCCCATCCTGCCCCCCAACTCCACCAGATGCTAAGCTGGGGCATGCCTGAGCCACATGTTGAATCAAACGTTTTATCAAATAAAGTCTGATTAAAATAATTTAAACTCATCTACAAATGAGATTTCTCATTCGTTTGAACCAATTCTTGATCTGTGTGTGCTAATGAACAAAAACTATGTTTCATTCATTATTGCTTTGCTCAATTGCAAGTCATAAATTGGCTATTTCACGAACTGGGGAAGCCATTTTGCCCATTTGATGAAACGGGCAATTTGATGGATTGGGCGGAACAAATACACGAATCTCATATTACAATGAACTGGGCAAAGTCTGATAAAAAAACAAAATAACCAAAAAAACAACAACACAAAAACACTGAGAAACAAACACCGATATTTCATCAGATTCGTGTATAAGAGAATTACAAATATAGTGAACGAAACTAGTGTGATTTCGTCAGATTCATCCACGCAGTAGCATTTCACGAGAATCATGCTTCACAAAACAGTCATAGCTGAATAGCCGCATGACTGCTGTTGGACGGGTTTGGACGAGTGGGTCGGCATCTTTGCCGTTTATTGATTCTGTAAAGGTCCAGCCACACTACATACGATGCGACGCGGTTGCGATCCGATTGTGACGATGTCTGTGAGTCATGAACCACGTGAAATACTCCCGTTTAAAATTATAATATTTTCGCTCACTATCAGGGCTCCCAATCGTCCCGCAAAACAAGGGGTCCCAGGGACTCCTTCACTTACAGCATAGAGGGTCCTAGAGGCGAGATAGAGGGTCCTAGAGGCGAGATAGAGGGTCCCAATAACATTGTGAATGCTAAAAAGAATTTTTCTAGTGCATCCCTTGGACCCCCTGCACATTCTTCGAGAGGGTCCCTTAGAATTCTAGTACTTCATAGACCCCCAAATGGGGGTCCCTGGGAGCCCTGACTATATACTCATGTTGACTACAATACACGAATCAAATAAAATGTCTGAGTCAAAAAATATCAATATTCCATCAGATTCGTAGGGGAAGACGGGGTAAAAAGCGCATGGGCGGGTAAGAAGCCCACCCCAATTATCTCATGAAATGAAGAAAATTTCAGTCACATTTGCCCATGAGACGAATGCTAGACATTAACGCTCGTCTCATGGGCAAAATGAGACTGAAATTTGCTTCATTTCATGAGATAATTGGGGTGGGCTTCTTACCCGCCCATGCGCTTTTTACCCCGTCTTCCCCTAGTATAGGGCCAATAGCAAAGTGAGGGCTGTAAACCGGGGGGGGGGGGGGGGGGTTGAAGGGAGGTGGGTGTTAGTGTGTTGTGATTATATGCAATGCATTCTCTAATGTATTCATTTTCATAGAGATGTATGGTGAGGATACGTGAACCAGTCTGTTAGAAATGTTTGTACGAATGGTGAGTGAAAAGCGCATTGAGTTGCTTTGCAAGATTATGCGCTATATAAGCATTATTAATTATTATTATTTATCTGAACTGCCTGGCATGGAGTTTGCGTTTCTGGTAGTTTAAAAGTACATAGGCTCGTGTTAGAAGAGTAAGCTTTAAAGCACCCCATTGGCTGTTGTTGTCGGCTTACCCTGGCTAAAAGATTCCGGGGATCATCCCAACAGCGGAAGCACTTGAACGCTATAGGCCTTTGCAACTAGGGTTATTAGCGCCCTTGACAGTGATCAGTACTGACAAGGGCATTCACTCTTGCGAAAGGCAGCCATTTAGTGGCATCAAATAGGGGTTATTGGCGAGAGTTATCCCCCTGTCTGGTCAGTACTGAACCATCTTCCCCCACCCTCCAAGGGCATTCACTCTTGCAAAAGGTGTTCGTTGCAGACCCCAATAGGCCCGTGTTAAAAGATAAACAGATCATGTGTCAAAATCACGGGTTTCACGTGTTTTCCCTCTTATAACTGGAAATAAATCTTGTTTTGACCAAGTCTCCAATATAAATGGCCCCAAATTCAAACCGACACATATCAGTTTAAAGAGCAGCCTCAATTTGAATATGGGGAAATTTGTATGTGGGTCACAGCAACCCTGAAAAAAACCAAGGGACTTAATCGTGGTGCGTCACTGGGTCTTTAAAGCACCCCATTGACTTTTGTTGTTGTCGGTTTACCCTGGCTAAAAGACACCGGGGATCATCCCAACAGCGGAAGCACTTGAACGCTATGGTGCAAGCGCATCAGCTAGGGATGAGAACATTACGTGCGTGACCGTTTTTGACTAACCAGCTACGTGGGGCAGCCACACTCCGTCTTCGGGAGAAAAAACCCATTGGCTTTAAAGATCCACCAGATCACGTGTCAAAATCACGGGTTTCACGTGTTTTCCCTCTACTAGCTGGCAAGAAATCTTGCTTTGACCAGGTTTGGCTCCCATAAAAATGCCCCCAAATTCAAAGCGAAACATTATTTTAAAGAGCAGCCTCAATTTGAAATTGGGGACATGTGTATGTGGGTCACAGCTACCCAGAACAATACAAGGGACTTAATCGTGGTGCGTCAGTGTGTCTTTAAAAGTGTTTTAGTTCAAGAGCTTCATGGAAGCGGGGAACTGTTGTTTTTTGGTTGGTTCGTCCGTCCTTACGTAAGTGCGTGTGTGCGTCCGGGAACTAACGGTCAAAGGAAACTAACTCAGGCGAGAGAACTTCAAACCCGCTCGGGTTTATTTCCTTGTTTTTGCTTAGTTTTTGTTCTTCTCGTTTTGTTTCGTTTTTTTGTTGTTTAAAAAAAATGATTTGTGCGTGTAAGTGTACTGTGCTGTCGATTTTATTTCAATCTGAGTGTCATTTACTTAACCACACAGATGCCCCTCCCTCCGCCCCTCCCCCTCTTTCCCAACTCTCCCACCCCTACTCTTACTGCCCCTTTCCGTTAACACACATCTTAGAACCTATTACACACCATACCCCTTACTACTTTCTCTCTCTCTCTCTCTCTCTCTCTCTCTCTCTCTCTCTCTCTCTCTCTCTCACACACACACACACACACACACACACACACACACACATACAACGTTCTTATTTATTTATTCATTTATCGTCAATAAAGATCATTTTGACTTGACTTGACTTGACACACACGCACGTACGCACACACATACACACACACACACGCACACATACACACACGCACACACACACATACGCACACACACGCACACACACACACACATACACACGCACGCACACGCACACACACAAACCACGGTTAGTATGCAAAACAGCGAAGTTGCTTGTAAGGCACGGAGCGATCGGATTAGGGGGGACAACTCGATGAAAATGAGGGTTAACAGGCTTTGGAAGGTAGAGGAAATGAGAAGAAAATTGCCCACCGTGGGGGGATACCGGGGAGACTTTAGTATGAATACTAAATAGTTCCCCACCTTCTGGAAATTCTGTGCTTGTAACTTCCTCTAATCTGTCACTCTCTTTGACTCTGCCTTTTCCCTTTGCCTACTCATCTACTATCTTTCTGCCTTTCCGGTCCATTCTCCTTCCTGCCTTTTTGTTCAAGAAACATTATTGAAAAGATTCCCTCCAGCCGAAGTCCGACGTGCTGGGCCTAATTAGGTCTTACTTTGGCGCGAAACGCCAGCATGACGCATCTGCGCTCATAATTGACAGGAAACTGTCTGAGCGATCAAAGAAGAAGAAGAAGAAGAAGAAGAAGAAGAAGAAGAAGAAGAAGAAGAAGAAGAAGAAGAAGAAGAAAATAGAGTAGAGAAGGGGAAAAAGGACTGGGTGAATATTAGTAGTGGCAGGATGACAGGAGATGGGAAAATGGCGAAAAGAACATGAGAGAGAAATGGAGATAATAGTGATGATAGAAAGCCCCCCCCCCCCCCCCCCTTCCCCGTGGGGATACCGGGGTGTCTTTGACATAACTAGTTTCCCCACCTTCTGGAAGTTCTGTGCTTGCAACTTCCTCTTATCTGTCACTCTCTTTGACTCTGCCTTTTCCCTTTGTTTACTGTCATCTACTACATTTCTGCCTAAACGGTCTATTCTCCTGCCCTTAAAACCCCCAAAAAACGCTTTCAAAGAGATTTCCTCCAGCCGAAGTCGGACTTGCTGGGCCCGACTATTTAGGCGCATAACGGCAGCATGACGCATCTGCGCTCATAATGAGGCTTTACACTACTCCTTGCCTACACTAAAAGGGCGATAATTGTAGGCCCCAAGTACCGATGCCCCCTGGTGACGAGTCAGGAGCAGATAATGTTCTGTGGCTACATTACTACTAGTTCCTGACAGGCAAGGGCAATAATCTTAAGTAGGTGGTGCTCGCATCACAGGGCACGAGACAGGGGCAGATAATTTTGGGTACAAAGCCTGATTGACAGGAAACTGTCTGAGCGATCAAAGAAGAAGAAGAAAGGGCACGATCACGACAGAGACGGAAAGAAATTAGGGCTGGGGAAGAGAATATACATGTAGACATCAGGAGCGGACCAAATGATTCGTAAGGGGCGAGGGGGTGGGGGGGGGGGCTGTTCTTCCGGGGGTCCAGGGAGCTAGTATAGGTTCCGGGTTAAGAGACAATGACCTTTTGGGGGCCTAGGGGGTGAAGCCCCCTGAAAATGTTGCAATTTTGTGATTATTAACCCCTTCCATCGCCACTGTCGCCTCTTGGCACCACAATGATTAATCACGCATGTCACTGAAAGGCATCAAATGAGGGTCTGCTGATCAATGACCTTATGTTCTTACTTTTGGGAGGTAAGGACAGGCCCTATTTTAAGCGTGTCACAGGGGAATAAACTCGAACCATTTTCTTACTTTTTACCCTTGTATAAAGTACATCTACGGGCAGAGGGGTGGGGGTTGCGTCCGAAAACCCAGGAAACCCCCCTCAGATCCGCCCCTGGACATGGAGGAAGAACATATATAAATGCAGAAAGCAGGGGATAGACACGATTGATATACAGGCAAAGAGATGAGTCGAGAAAGTGCACGAAACGAAAATAATGTAGGCCGACAACAACTGTCATTGTTAGCAATCTCGAAGACTACGAAAATCCTCATAGCATTTTTCGTGCTTTTTAATTGTTAAGTTATACAGTGGAACCTCCCTTATAAGACTTTCAAAAAGAATCAAAACTGAGGTCTAATAAGGTAGGGAGGGGTCTTATAAGGGAGGTAATTGTAATACTTACAAAGAAGGGCAATGTCTCGGAGAAGTAAGTCTTATATGGGAGGGAGTATTATAATGGGAGGTCTTATAAGGGAGGTTTCACTGCATACACATTGACAGACGATCCATAGGAAAGGAAATATATCGAGGGTGGATGTGGGGTGTAGGGGTGGGGGTGGAGGGCGAAAAATACAAGATGGTTTAATCGTGCATACGATTTCCCAGAATCACGCTGAAGGGCCAGCCACACTGTGTACGATTTGACCCCAATACGATACGATTGTGACGATGTCTGTGTGGGTCTTGATTCACGTGAAATACTTCATTCTAAAAAAAATACTATTTTCGTTCACTATACTCATGTAGACCGCAATACACGAATCACATAAAATGTCTGATACAAAAATATAATATTTTATCAGATTCGTGTACGGGAGACTAGAAACTTAGTGAACACAAGTAGTAGTATGATTTCAACAGATTTATGTAGACAGTAGAATTTCCCGTCAATCATGCCTCACAAATGTAAAGTTCGGATCCTAGTGAATCAGACTCGTGTACGGGAAATTACAAATATAGCAAACATAAATAGTAGGAGGATTTCATCAGATTTATTTAGACAGTATAATTTTCCGTCAATCATGCCTCACAAAAAAAAAAAAATCTCTGTAACTTTCTCTCTCTCTCTCTGTTCCTCTCTATGATTTGCTCTCTTTCTCTGCTTTTCTCTCTCTCTCTCTATCTCTCTCTGTCTCTCTCTCTGTCCCCGTCTCTCTCTCTCTCTCTCTGTCTCTCAA
>CM065698.1:48486926-48499426 GCA_017654935.2 Phymorhynchus buccinoides | reverse complement strand
TTTTTTCACGCCAGGTGGCGTGACACTCGAGAGGGGCTTATCACGCTATATTCTTAGTTGGGCGTAGTGAGAGAGAGAGAGTGAGAGAGAGAGAGAGAGTGAGAGAGAGAGAGAGAGAGAGAGAGAGAGAGAGAGAGAGAGAGAGAGAGAGAGAGAGAGAGAGAGAGAGAGAGAGAGAGAGAGAGAGAGAGAGAGAGAGAGAGAGAGAGAGAGAGAGAGAGAGGGGGTTGGACTCCTCTCTATCTCTCGCTCTCTCTTTATCCCCAACTAAGAATATAGAGGGGATTAGCCCCACTCGAGTGTCACGCCATCTGGCGTGAAAAAAATCCCACTAAGTCTCCCATTGACAGACTGGCGTATATTCATACAAACAGAAAGATTGCTGTCTATCTTGCCCGTTTGCTAATAGCATAACTAAACTAGAGCGCTAAGACGCTAGATCACCAGCCGCGCGGCAGTGTTTTCAGCTGCAGTCTCTCAGCTGGTAGCGAACCTTTAAGATATCACAATGTGAATACTGGCCCAAATGCTCGGCATCAGTTTCGGCTCCTGTGATCTTGATCTTTGGTCTTCATTTTCAAACTTGGCCTATATATCCAAAGTACCTGTTTGCATGCAAAAATTAAGAATCCCTCTGTACAAACGTTATCGTGCCAGGTACTCGGCAGCATTTTCGGCTCCAGTGACCTTGACATTTGACCTATAACCTTGATTTTCGCACTTCGCACGGTCTAGATATCCTTAGTACCTATCCACAAGCACAATGTGAGTGTCCTAGATCTCTGCGTTCAAACGTTATCGTGTCAGGTGCTCGGCAGCATTTTTGGCTCCAGTGACCTTGTCTTTTGACCTATGACCTTCATTTCTGAATTTGACCGACATATTTTTAGTACCTATCCGCATGCAACATTTGAGCGTCCTAGGTCCCTCCGTTCAATCGTTATCGTATCAGGTGCTCGACAGCATTTCCGGCGCCAGTGACCTTGACCTTTGACCTTCATTTGTGAACTTGGCCTAGATATCTTTAGTACCTATCCGCACGCAAACCATGAGCGTCCTAGATCCCTCCGTTATCGTGCCAGGTGATCGGCAGCATTTTCGGCTCCAGTGACCTTGACATTTGACCTATGTTATCAAACTTGGCCTAGACATTCTTAGTACCTATCCGCATGCAAACTTTGAGCGTTCTAGGTCCCTCTGTTCAAACGTTATCGTGTTGACATTGATAGATAGAACCAGAATGCCCTGAAAATAATTATTACCAGCTTCGCTGCGCGCTCTCTTCGTTCGCGGCTGGTAAAAACTATGAGTAGATGATGAGACCGATATTCCAGTAAAAAAAAGAAGGAAGAAAAGTGATATTTTAGGAACAAAGAAGACCAGGGGGAAATCATATCAGGAAAAGGAGAAGGAGTAAGAGGGCCTCCAGGGATTAGAAGGGGAAGTAAAAACGTTTTTTTGGAAAAACAATCGGAAAAGTGATCTTATAGGAGAGGCAGAGAGTGGACAGTTGTCCTTTAAAGACCCCCCACGTCGCGTATCGGCTTTCGCCATGTACGACGGGCTGAACAAACCAACCACGGTATAAACAAAAAATTATGTTCCTGAATCACTGTCTTAGCCAAAAGGCCGAGAAGCGATCAGGAAGTTAGTCCTTAATCACAGTTCCACGTGTCTTCCCTCTTATAGCTGGCAAGAGACCTTGCGAAATCTTCCAAGCATAAGAGGGAATGTGACACGTGACGTGGGGGATCTTTAAGAAAATAAAAAAGATAATTGGTGTTGTTGTTCTTTTTTGGGGGGTTGGGTGGTGGTGGTGGAATCGTGCTCTTTTTTAAAATTATTAACAAATAAGAAAGAACGATGGTGGTCTTTTGGGAAATACATTTATTCTTCAGGAACATTGTGCGCATGCGTGTAACCTCACACGCTAACGTTGGTGCTTGTTTCAAACCGACGAAGACCCAGACCTGTTTACTCCCTACACAACTCTTGAGTAGTCTGGATAGCTGAAATGAGTAGTTTTGGTGCAAAATGTGCATACATTAAACCATCAAACAATGTTCACTGAAAATGAGTAATTATAGCATTATTTTCAATTTTGAATGGTAGTAGAGGTTCAAATTGAGTAGAATACTACTTGAAAGGAGTAGAGTAAACAGGTCTGAAGACCTAACACGTTTGGAGAGTCTTTTGGACAGAGCATGGTGATGTGATTAAGCATTCAGATACACCACGGCTCCAATGTTTGGATAATCTTGAGGACAGAACGTGGTGATGTGATTAAGCATTCAGATACACCACGGCTCCAATGTTTGGAGAGTCTTTAGGACAGAGCATGGTGATGTTATTAAACATTCAGAAACATCACGGCTCCATGTGTGCGTGTATGTGTGTGCGTGCGCGAACGCATGCGCGTGTGTGTACGCGTGTGTGCCTTCGTACTTGCATGCGCGCGCATGTGAGTGTGTGTGCTGTCTGTTGTAAGTGAGTAAGTGTGAGTATGTTTGTGTGACTAAGCATATTAGTTTGCGTTCGTATAGCCTACGGCGAGAGCTAGATCTCTTACCTTTTTTTCTTTTTAATCACAAAGTCTGAATGTGACCGTGAATCTAAATTTAAAAACAAATCAAGAAAAGAATCACACTTTAACCAATTGTGTATTATATATATATGCAGACTGAAGAGTCTTTCTCAAAGACGAAACAGCTGTATTTGCATAGGCATTGTCTATCTCCCCCACTGGGAAAAAAAGTAGATCAGCACATTATTTTCTTTTATTCTTTTCATAACACAGAACAAATCGTAAAGTTAAAATTAAAGTTATTGAGTTTCTTTCTTAGGTTCACAAACTGATACACTGGACACAAACAAAGTTTTATTAAAGCAAACTATATATATAAGAGGAAAGTTTAATGGTGTGGTTGTTTTTTCTTCTTCAATTCTTGTACGTTTATATATATATATATATATATATATATATATATATATATATATATATATATATATATATATATTAAAATCATACTTTCACAACGTTTGGCACCACTCCTTGCAGACGAGCTTTGAGGTATATCTCTCTCTCTCTCTCTGAGTCTCTCTCTCTAACCCCACCCCTTCCACAATCCCACACACAGCATTTAGCATATATTATAGTATTATACAAAAAGGATTCACACCCCTCTCGAAGGCAAGGCACCGCGCCACAGTAGAACAGAGCAATCACACAATAAAAGAACAATCCAATCATGGCTCTGTTGGCAGTCACCCAATCTTCTTTTTATTTGAAGCTTTCGCCGACAGGCTTTGTCACAAATGCAATAGAGGCTATGTCATCGTTAAACAAAAAGAAAAAGATCTCTCAGTTTTCTCTCTCTGTTTAGTGCAGTCAGTAGGGCACAAAATGAAAAGTCTCTCTCTCTCTCTCTCTCTCTCTCTCTCTCTAACCCCACCCCTTCCACAATCCCACACATAGCATTTTTCACTTGGCTCTGCAATGAGATACTTAGTGCGATTTTTCTCACGCCAGAGGGCATGACGCTCGTGTGGGGCTAATCCTCTCTATATTATTAGTTGGGGATAAAGAAAGAGAGAGAGATAGTGAGTGGTCCTACCATCACTCTCTCTCTCACTACGCCCAAGTAAGAAAATCGCGTGATAAGCCCCTAGTGCATTGACTGCCCTCTGGCGTGAAAAATATCGCCATAGGTTGACCATTGGAGTGATTTCCCGTTGTTCTATATGGATGAGGCCTAGCAGAATTGGGTGTGAGGGTGGGTATGGGGTGGTGGGCAAAATGTGCGGCTGATGAGGGTAACTGAAAAACCAGACCACACAAAAGAAAACCCTGGGGTACCCCAACCGATCAATATCTTCTAAGTACCTCATAAAATCTGGATGGAGTCTGTGGCCATCAGTCATATTTCACACGGTTCGAGTGCTGTAGAAACACTGGAACCAGACTTGATGCTGCTGCATTTCAAGAGATGTGGACAGATCGATATATACAACAGGACTAGTAGAAATCTATATTTCGACAACCCTGTACGCTAGTCATCCCTATCTTGTTTAATAGCTAGGGGAATACGGGGTAAAACGCCAATGAGCGGGTAAGAATTAGCATTCGTCTCATGGGCAAATTTGACTGAAATTTGCTTTATTTTATGAGATAATTGACATGGGCTTCTTACCCGCCCATGGGCTTCACCTATATATTTTGATGATTTTTTGTGTAATTTCACATTACACAAAATTAAAAAACCTTGAAAGGCCGGGGTCCAGGGGTAATGTCCCCCTGCCGCTGAAGCAAAAAAAAAGATTAATGGAGGTATTTTAGTTTGCTTTTTCCACAATTTATACAAATGCTTATTTTTGTAAAGTACAGAATAGCCCAATGTGTGTTAAATCTCCGCGAAGGAGGTAATGTGTTTTGCATAGTAATAGTTCTGTGTGTTTGTCATTCTTTTAACAGCATAATGAAAACCCCCAGCTTAAGGTATACTGACACGAAAACGAAGGCACACAAACCCGGGGAAAGAACGGAATAATAATTAGTCTGATGGAAGCAAGACATTTGTTACAAAGACTGGCATAGGCGATGGATGTCGCCAGGGGAGTAAAAGAGACTGCATGTCTAAATGCAGCCAGTCACGGCATCCGTCAATCAATTGGTGACTGCCCTGCCATGCACACAATCGTTTACACCACTGCAATTGATCCGTCTTCGGACACACACACACACACACACACACACACAACCCTCTCCCTTCCTCTCGTTTTCTGTTCTCTCTATCTCTTGTATCTGTCTTTCTCTACATGGCTCTCTGTATCTTTATCATCTCTCTCTTCTCTTCTCTCTTTCAACATCTCTCGCTCTCTCTCTCTCTCTCTCTCTCTCTCTCTCTCTCTCTCTCTCTGCCATGGGGGGGGGGGGGGGGGGGGTGGGGTGCGTGTATGGTTACACGCATGTATGCAAGTATTACAAATTATGCTTGTGCGTATGCAAGATTTAATAAATCCATATTTCAACCAATGTTTGTATTATAATATCACCTGCTTTGCGACCTTTATGCTCGCATGTTCGCATCTGTATGTGTAATAGTATGCATTGCCGCGTTTGTGTTCTATGTTCGTATATTGTATGTATCAAGGACAGGTTGGAAGACTAGGCGTTGCCTAAAATCTTTATCCTTGAAAAATAAAGTTTATGTTTTCAAGTTTAAGTTATCGTTATCTCTCTCTCTCTCTCTCTCTCTCTCTCTCTCTCTCTCTCTCTCTCTCTCTCTTACGAGCTTGCGTGTTCAAACACCACACAAAAACCCCACATTATTATGCACAGGCGTGTAGCAAGCAAACGCACATGTACAGGCTTAAAACAAAACGCACAGTCCTAAGCAAACTAGTTAACCCCTGCACAGTTTTCGTAGACACATTCATTCAGAAAGACTTCTGAGGTCCGCAAACAAAGGCGGAAACAGACAGACGTGCAATGAATAAACCAAGAAAAGGGAAGTGAAAGGAAAGCGGGGACTGAGACGTATGTAAAGCAGCGTTCACATTTTGGGGCAGATAATGAGCAGCTTAGGTCGCACGTTTCACCGCCAGGGAGCAATCAAACCAGTAGGGGCTTAGCGCGTGATATTCTTAGTTGGGGGTAGTGTGTGAGAGATAGAGGGAGGTACTCATCTCCCTCTCTCTCTCTCTCTCTCTCTCTCTCTCTCTCTCTCTCTCTCTCACTCACTACCCCCAACTAAAAACATCATGCGCTAAGCCCTTACTGGTATGATTGCCCCCTGGCGGTGAAATCAGCGTCCTAAGTTGACCATTGCTTTCCTAAATGATCTGCTGAAAAGATAAACTGGATGGACACACAGAATGACGAAGTAGAGACTGAAAGAGAGAGATGTCAACAAGATAAGAGGAACACTCACAGAGATAAATAGATTTAAATTTCTCTGAATTCAGAGAAGTGAAATGCCACCCAGTCACTACTGTCGTTAATGTTACAGTCCTCAGCTTTAAACAAATTTTATTTCTAATACGCAATTTGTGTTGTTTTGTTTCGACTCATGATAATCCTCTTTTAATCTAGTAGCGTTTTCAGTTCAATCAATTCAGATAATTCTCTATAAATTGTCAGGCCTTAAAAGTTGCTTTCAGACATATTGTAACACAAAACTAATGAAGGTAAACAAAGAAACAACAAAACAATAACAACAAAAACCAACAACAAAAAACAAAACCTCTTCACTACTTCTTAATAAATCAAGCCAGTGGGCCTAAACATTCACATCTTAGCAGTATTCACGCAACAACACACACAACAGGTGTCGCATTGCCACGGTGTAATGTAAGAGAAGGCTGTACACAATATATCAATATAGTAGTAGACTGCTGGGTGGTTAGTTACGGTTTACACGTCTGTTATCGTTACAAATTCGGGACTTTCCTGTTGTTGTACTGCCTCCGGGCATTGCCTCCAGGATCGTTCCCACCATCTTTATTATCTATGAACAAATTATACCACAAAACACTACCAACCCTCCATGCACTGTACAAATGTGGCTTTTCAAAGTATACACAGTTAGTGGTGTTTGTGGTTTCTTTGATTAAATATCATCTTTATTATCTACTAATGTCCCATAATTATGTGCCTGTTCCAGACCGGAGGACGTTAAACAGATTTCCATTCCAGACTGCTTGGTGGGAGAAAGAAGCCCGGGCATAATCAATACTCCATCCACACACAAAAAAGAACGTGACGAGACCACCACCAGACCACCACTACCCGGCGCCGTAGGAAGGACTGTGTCTCTTGCGGCAGAAAAAGCAAGAAGTATTATCCAGAATGTATGATCATTAAATTTGTCTCTAACTAGTTAAAACCACAAGGTACTGTCATAAACCGGCCCTTTACTCAAATGGCTTTTATCACTGTAGCAGGGGCCAACAGTAACATGAGAGCTGTACAATAGATGGTTTTCTAGAGTCATGGAAAACTGTGGTACAGGTTTTAGGCCGGGTTCACATTAGACCGTACGGAAAACCCTAAATAAGTGGAAGAAAGAAGGATAAAAGTTTACGCATATAAGGGAAATTCGGACACGTGCGCAAATCTTTTCCCTTTTTGTTTCACTTATTAATGGATTGCGCACGGGTTTCCGCATGGAATATCCGCTTATGTGTGTACACGGACTAAGTCTTTTGTGGAAAACTATGACTCCCAAACTAATGAGGGGCGTTTTGCACTGGCTCTTAAAGGGCCGGCCACACGTCCACTAAAATCGCACGAGTGTACGATACGATTCGATCACGTGGTCTCGACGCACCAATCACGTGTTCTTGTGGACCACGTGATTGAATCATATCGTACAGTCGTACGATTTTAGTTGAGGTGTGGCTGGCCCTTTAGTGCTGCAGACAACGTGGATTGTCTGGCCCCCTGAGGACCTTCCTGAACCCCAGCTGTGTCCTCAAATCCCTTTGGCCCAGAGAGTGGGGATGTACCTTGGGCAATTATTCACTATTAAACAATTCTAGTCCACCCCGGCCCAGAATAGCATCTTCCCCCTCTCTGCTATCTGGCAGTCATGATCGGAAACGACTGACTGGCATACAGACACTATCATGAAAGGGATAAATGAAGAACGTGATGAGACCACCATCCGGCGCTATAGGACTGTGTTTCTTGAGAGGTAGGGTGAGAGAGAGAGAGAGAGAGAGAGAGAGAGAGAGAGAGAGAGAGAGAGAGAGAGAGAGAGAGAGAGGAGAGAGAGAGAGGAGAGAGATGAGAGAGAGAGAGAGAGAGAGAGAGGGTAAGGGGTGTGGCATTGTGTTGGGGGATAGTGGTAAGGAGGGGGCGAGGGTTATTATGCCAGAAGATGCCATACATTCTTGTCTTTCTGGCTTGAAGCCTGAATTCACTGTCACAAAATGATGAAGAATCCGTAGCACCAACGTTTATATTCCAGAAGGCTCTAACATTTTGCTCCAACGAAAGTCGTTGTTGCAGAAAATATCTCTCTCGCGCGCGAAATGATACCCCTTCCCTCTTTCGAATTGTTAGCAGTTTGGGAAGAATTCGCCCCTGAAAACAATTCAGAGGCGACTGCTGACGTGCAGGAAGAGCGGAGGATTCATCACTAAATACTGACAAGTCAGTGAAAGGTTTTCTGAAATGTATTTTTCATTATTTGTTTGTCTGCGTGGGTGTTAGTTTACATTGTCCGCCAATCTAGAAACAAATATGCGAAAGGAGTGGAACGAATTTCTCGGCAAAGATGTAGATTAACACACCCTCCCGCTCAATTTATCGGTTCTTTCCGTGTAGATTGAGCACTTAAAAAAAAATCCTGTCTCTCTCTATATATATTTTTTTTTTAAACCGGTGAAGAATGATAGTACCTTATGTCTTTCACCAGAGAAGAATGATAGTACATTCTGGCTTTCACCTGAGAAGAATGATAGTACCTTCTGACTTTCACCTGAGAAGAATGATAGTACCTTCTGGCTTTTACCTGAGAAGAATGATAGTACCTTCTGACTTTTACCTGAGAAGAATGATAGTACATTCTGACTTTTACGTGAGAAGAATGATAGTACCTTCTGACTTTTACCTGAGAAGAATGATAGTACCTTCTGACTTTCACCTGAGAAGAATGATAGTACCTTCTGACTTTCACCTGAGAAGAATGATAGTACCTTCTGACTTTTCACCTGAGAAGAATGGTAGTACCTTCTGGCTTTTACCTCATAAGAATGGTAGTACCTTCTGACTTTTACCTGAGAAGAATGGATAGTACCTTCTGACTTTTACCTGAGAAGAATGATAGTACCTTCTGGCTTTTACCTTCATAAGAATGATAGTACCTTCTGACTTTTCCTGAGAAGAATGATAGTACCTTCTGACTTTACCAGAGAAGAATGATAGTACCTTCTGACTTTTACCTGAGAAGAATGATAGTACCTTCTGACTTTTACCTCATAAGAATGATAGTACCTTCTGACTTTTACCTCATAAGAATGATAGTACCTTCTGACTTTTACCTCATAAGAATGGTAGTACCTTCTGACTTTTACCTCATAAGAATGATAGTACCTTCTGACTTTTACCTGAGAAGAATGATAGTACCTTCTGACTTTTACCTGAGAAGAATGATAGTACCTTCTGGCTTTTACCTGTCATAAGAATGATAGTACCTTCTGACTTTTACCTCAGAAGAATGATAGTACCTTCTGACTTTTACCTAATAAGAAATGATAGTACCTTCTGACTTTTACCTCATAAGAATGATAGTACCTTCTGACTTTTTACCTCATAAGAATGGTAGTACCTTCTGGCTTTTTACCTCAGAAGAATGGTAGTACCTTCTGACTTTTACCTCATAAGAAATGGTAGTACCTTCTGACTTTTACATGATATGAGAATGGTAGTACCTTCTGACTTTTACCTCATATAGAATGGTAGTACCTTCTGACTTTTACCTAATAAGAATGACTAGTACCCTTCTGGACTTTTACCTCAGAAGAATGATAGTACCTTCTGACTTTTACCTCATAAGAATGGTAGTACCTTCTGGCTTTTACCTCATAAGAATGGTAGTACCTTCTGACTTTTACCTGATAAGAATGGTAGTACCTTCTGGCTTTTACCTCAATAAGAATGATAGTACCTTCTGGCTTTTAACCTGAGAAGAATGATAGTACCTTCTGGCTTTCACCATGAGAAGAATGATAGTACCTTCTGGCTTTTACCTCATAAGAATGGTAGTACCTTCTGACTTTTACCTCATAAGAATGATAGTACCTTCTGGCTTTTACCTAGAGAAGAATGATAGTACCTTCTGACTTTTACCTGAGAAGAATGATAGTACCTTCTGACTTTTACCTCAGAAGAATGATAGTACCTTCTGGCTTTTACCTGAGAAGAATGATAGTACCTTCTGGCTTTCACCCCTGATAAGAAATGGTAGTACCTTCTGGCTTTTACCTCATAAGAATGGTAGTACCTTCTGGCTTTTACCTGAGAAGAATGGTAGTACCTTCTGGACTTTTACCTCAGAAGAATAGTAGTACCTTCTGACTTTTACCTGAGAAGAATGACAGTACCTTCTGACTTTTTACCTGAGAAGAATGACAGTACCTTCTGACTTTTACCTGAGAAGAATGACAGTACCTTCTGGCTTTTACCTGAGAAGAATGACAGTACCTTCTGACTTTTACGTGAGAAGAATGATAGTACCTTCTGACTTTTACCATGAGAAGAATGATAGTACCTTCTGGCTTTCACCTGAGAAGAATGGTAGTACCTTCTGGCTTTTACCTGAGAAGAATGATAGTAGTACCTTCTGATGCTTTTACCTCATAAGAATGGTAGTACCTTCTGGCTTTTACCTCATAAGAATGATAGTACCTTCTGGCTTTTACCTCAATGATAGTCATAAGAATGATAGTAGTTACCTTCTGGCTTTTACCAGAGAAGAATGATAGTACCTTCTGACTTTTACCTCATAAGAATGGTAGTACCTTCTGACTTTTACCTCATAAGAATGGTAGTACCTTCTGACTTTTACCTGAGAAGAATGATAGTACCTTCTGACTTTTACCTCAGAAGAATGATAGTACCTTCTGACTTTTTACCTCAGAAGAATGATAGTACCTTCTGGCTTTTACCAAGAGAAGAATGATAGTACCTTCTGGCTTTCACCTCAGAAGAATGATAGTACCTTCTGGCTTTGACCTTACCCATGTCAGAATGATAGTACCTTCTGGCTTTATACCTCATAAGAATGATAGTACCTTCTGGCTTTTACCACTGAGAAGAATGATAGTACCTTCTGACTTTTACCTCAGAAGAATGATAGTACCTTCTGATTTTACCTATAAGAATGATCTTACGCTTCTGACTTTTACCTCATAAGAATGGTAGTACCTTCTGAGCTTTTACAACACCTGAGAACAATGACAGTACCTTCTGACCTTTACCTGAGAAGAATGATAGTACCTTCCTGACTTTTTACCTCATAAGAATGATAGTACCTTCTGATCTTTCACTTCTCAATAGAATGGTAGTACCTTCTGGCTTTTACCTGACAAGAACAATAGTACCTTCTGGCTTTTACCTCATAAGAATGATAGTACCTTCTGACATTTATACCTTCATAGAGAATGATAGTACCTTCTGGCTTTTATACCATAGAGAAGAATGATTTTTTGATATGTACCTTCTGACTTATAACGAAAGACTTTTTTTTATAGGGCAACAGGTAGATTTGTCCAGGAGAGATTGGACGGATGGACAGGAACCCGACAGGAACGGGTACATGTGGAGTGAATGTGAAATTGAGATGTGTGGGTAGAAGGATGACGGCGAGAGAGATGGGGGAGAAAGGGAGTGAGGGTGAGAGAAAGGGAGGGAGAGAGAGTGGGTGAAGACAGACAGAGAGACTGAGAAAGGGGGAAATGGAGACAAGAAGAAACAGAGACTAAGAAGATAAAGGGGAGGCCTCTGCGCGCGAGAGGCCTAGAGAGAGAGAGACCCCCCACTGAGCCCCGAGAGAGATCTCTACCCTAGACCTGCCGAACCCAAGAGAGCGAGAGAGCTAGAGAGAGAGAGAGAGAGAGAGAGGGGAGAGAGAGAGAGAGAGAGAGAGAGAGAGAGAGAGAGAGATAATTGAATTGAATGAATTTTATTTATAGAGGGTAATAGAATAAGCAATAACATGCTTTTTTTTTAACATCCAGCCCTCTTGAAAAAAAATATTCCAAATATAAAAAGTAGAAATGAAAAAGGAAAATGAGGCCTGGAATACTACGAAAAAGCCTTATGGGCCAATTGTAGATATACTGTCAATACCACCAGACAGTTTTAAAAAAAATCAACAACAAAAATCACTAAGTTCAAACTCTCATTTGCGCTCTCCCAGTTTCTGTCGAGTCCATAGCCTTCATAGGCTCCTTCGACGTACATTATCTCCAATCACAGATCCGAAAGACAAAGCATATAAGCTGCAAAATACAACGCCTATGGTAGTAGTAGCACGACAATAACAGAGAGAGAGAGAGAGAGAGAGAGAGAGAGAGAGAGAGAGCGAGGAGAGAGAGAGAGAGAGCGAGAGAGAGAGAGAGAGAGAGAGAGAGAGAGAGAGAGAGAGAGAGAGAGAGAGGGAGAGAGAGAGAGAAGAGAGAGAGGAGGGAGAGAGAGAGAGAGAGGGGGGGAGAGAGAAGAGAGGGAGAGAGAGAGTAGAGAGGGAGAGAGAGAGAGAGAGAGGTAGAGAGAGAGAGAGAGAGAGAGGGAGAGGTAGGGGAGAGAGGAGTAGAGGGGAAGAGAGTGGGAAGAGAAGAGAGAGAGGAGAGAGAGAGAGAGATAGAGAGAGAGAGAGGAGAGAGAGAGAGGAGAGGGAAACGATTTGTTGTATATTGAGGGAAAAGAATAACACAAAACACAAAATGGGGCAAGGGGGCTTGTTTACCAATTCAACAAATGAACAACATAAACTAAC
>CM065698.1:48466868-48486426 GCA_017654935.2 Phymorhynchus buccinoides | reverse complement strand
TTGAGAAAGAACTTCTGGGCCCGCAAACAAAGGCGTAAACAGACAGACGTGCAATGAATACCAGAAAAGGGGAGTGAAAGGAGATGGCGGGGACTGAGAACGTATGTAAACAGCGTGTTCACATTTTGGGGCAGATAATAGCATCTTAGGTCGCACGTTTCACAGCCAGGGAGCAATCAAACAGTAGGGGCTTAGCGCGTGATATTCTTATTGTGGGGTAGTGTTTGAGAGATATAGGAGGTGCTCATCTCCTCTCTCTCTCTCATCTCCTCTCTCTCTCACTCTCTCTCTCTCTCTCTCACTCCACTAACCCCCCACTAAAAAACATCAGCCTAAGCCCTACTGGTAATTATTGCCCCCTGGCCGTGAATCAGAGTCCTAAGTTGAACATTGCTTTTCCTAAATGATCTGCTGAAAAGAGAACTGGATGGACAACACAGATGAGGGAAGTAGAGACTGAAAGAGAGAGATGTCCTAACAGGATTAAGATGGAACACTCACAGAGATAATAGATTTAAATTTCTCTGAGTTCAGAGAAGTGAAATGCCACCAGTCACTACGTCGTTAATGTTACAGTCCTCTCATCTTTAAACAATTTTCTTATCTCATACGCACACATTTTTGTTGTTTTGTTTTTCGACTCATGATAATCCGCTTTTAATCTATAGCGTTTTCAGTTCGATCAAGTCAGATAATTCTCTATAAATGTCAGGGCCTTAAAATTGCTTTCAGACATATGTGTAACACAAACTGATGAAGTTAAACAAAGAAACAACAAAACAATAACACAGAAACCAACCACCAAAAACAAAACCTCTTCACTACTTCTTAATAAATCACGTCGTGGCCTAACATTCACATCTTAGCAGTATTCACCGCGACAACACACACACAGGTGTCCACTTGTCACGGTGTAGATGGAAGGAAGGCTGTACACAATATATCCAATATAGTATAGAACGGCTGTTGGGTTATTTACGGTTTACACGTCTGTTATCGTTACAAATTCGGGACTTTCCTGTTGTTGTACTGCCTCCGGGCATTGCCTACAGGATCGTTCCCACCATCTTTATTTATCTATGAACAAATTATACAACAAAACACTACCAACCCCCATGCACTGTACAAATGTGGCTTTTCAAAGTATACACAGTTAGTGGCGTTTGTGGTTTCTTTGATCAAACATCATCTTTATTATCTACTAATGTACCATACTTTATGTGTCTGTTCCTGACTGGAGGAAGTTAAACAGATTTCCATTCCAGACTGCTTGGTGGGAGAAAGAAGCCCGGGCATAATCAATACTCCATCCACACACAAAAAAGAACGTGACGAGACCACCACCAGACCACCACTACCCGGCGCCGTAGGAAGGACAGTGTCTCTTGCGGCAGAAAAAGCAAGAAGTATTATCCAGAATGTATGATCATTAAATTTGTCTCTAACTAGTTAAAACCACAAGGTACTATCATAAACCGGCCCTTTACTCAAATGGCTTTTACTGGTTTCTAACTGTAGCGGGGCCAACAGTAACATGAGAGCTGTACAATAGATGGTTTTCTACAGTCATGGAAAACCATGGTACAATTTTAGGCCGGGTTCACATTAGACCGTAGCGGAAAACCCTAAAATAAGTGGAAGAAAAGAAGGATAAAAGTTTACGCATATAAGGGAAATTCGGACACGTGCGCAAATCTTTTCCCTTCTTTGTTTCACACTTTTTTATGGATTGCGCACGGGTTTCCGCATGGAATATCCGCTTATGTTTGTATAACGGACTAAGTCCTTTTGTGGAAACTATGACTCCCAAACTAATGAGGGGCGTTTGCACCGGCTCTAAAGGTCCGGCCACAGGAGACATGTCCACTAAATCGCACGAGTGTACGATACGATTCGATCAGGTGGTCTCGAACGCACCAATCACATGTGTTCTTGTGGACCACGTGATTGAATCATATCGTACAGTCGTACGATTTTAGTTGATGTGTGGCTGGCCCTTTAGTGCTGCAGACCAACGTGGATTGTCTGGCCCCCTGAGGACCTTCCTGAACCCCAGCTGTGTCCTCAAATCCCTTTGGCCCAGAGAGTGGCGATGTACCTTGGGCAATTATTCACTATTAAAACAATTCTTGTCCACCCCGGCCCAGAATAGCATCTTCCCCCTCTCTGCTATCTGGCAGTCATGGTCCGGAAACGACTGACTGGCATACAGACACTATCATGAAAGGGAAAAATGAAGAACGTGATGAGACCACCATCCGGCGCTACAGGACTGTGTTTCTTGAGGGGTAGAGAGAGAGAGAGAGAGAGAGAGAGAGAGAGAGAGAGAGAGAGAGAGAGAGAGATAGAGAGAGAGAGGGAGAGAGAGAGAGAGAGAGAGAGAGAGAGAGAGAGAGAGAGAGATAGAGGGTGGTAAGGGGGTGGCATTGTGTTGGGGGATAGTGGTAAGGAGGGGGCGAGGGTTATTATGCCAGAAGATGCCATACCATTCTTTCCTTTCTGGCTTGAAGCCTGAATTCACTGTCACAAAATGAATGAAGATTCCGTAGCACCAACGTTTATATTCCAGAAGGCTCTAACATTTTGCTCCAACGAAAGTCGTTGTTGCAGAAAATATCTCTCTCGCGCGCGAAATGACACCCCTTCCCTCATTTAAATTGTTAGCCGTTTGGGAAGAATTCGCCCCTGAAAACAATTCAGAGGCGACTGCTGACGTGCAGGAAGAGCGGAGGATTCATCACTAAATACTGAGAAGTCAGTGAAAGGTTTTCTGAAATGTATTTTTCATTATTTGTTTGTCTGCGTGGGTTAACATTGTCCGCCAATTTAGAAACAAATATGCGAAAGGAGTGGAACGAATTTCTCGGCAAAGATGTAGATTAACACCCTCCCGCTCAATTTATCGGCTCTTTCCGTGTAGATTGAGCACTCAAAATATATGTCTCTCTCTCTATATATATTTTTTTTAAACCGGTGAAGAATGATAGTGCCTTATGTCTTTCACTAGAGAAGAATGATAGTACATTGTGGCTTTTACCTGAGCAGAATGATAGCACCTTCTGACTTTTACCTGAGAAGAATGATAGTGCCTTCTGACTTTTACCTGAGAAGAATGATAGTACATTCTGACTTTTACGTGAGAAGAATGGTAGTACCTTCTGACTTTTACGTGAGAAGAATGATAGTACCTTCTGACTTTTACCTCATAAGAATGGTAGTACCTTCTGACTTTCACCTGAGAAGAATGATAGTACCTTCTGACTTTTACCTCATAAGAATGGTAGTACATTCTGACTTTTACCTCATAAGAATGGTAGTACCTTCTGACTTTTACGTGAGAAGAATGGTAGTACCTTCTGACTTTTACCTCATAAGAATGGTAGTACCTTCTGACTTTTACTTTTACTGGCTAATTTGAGAAGAATGATAGTACAGAGGAGAATGATAGTACTTCTGGCTTTTACCTCATAAGAATGGTAGTACTAACATGTTTCTGGCTTTTACCTGAGAAGAATGATAGTACCTTCTGACTTTTACCATCAGAAGAATGATAGTACCTTCTGACTTTTACCCTGAGAAGAATGATAGTACCTTCTGACTTTTACCTGAGAAGAATGGTAGTACCTTCTGGCTTTTACCTGAGAAGAATGATAGTACCTTCTGACGTTTACGTGAGAAGAATGATAGTACCTTCTGACTTTTACCCCAGAAGAATGATAGTACCTTCTGACTTTCACCTGATAAGAATGGTAGTACCTTCTGACTTTTACCTGAGAAGAATGATAGTACCTTCTGGCTTTTACTTTCATAAGAATGATAGTACCTTCTGACTTTTACCTGAGAAGAATGATAGTACCTTCTGGCTTTTATATAAGAATGATAGTACCTTCTGACTTTTACCTCATAAGAATGGTAGTACCTTCTGACTTTTACCTCAGAAGAATGATAGTACCTTCTGACTTTTACCTCATAAGAATGGTAGTACCTTCTGACTTTTACCTCATAAGAATGGTAGTACCTTCTGACTTTTACCTCAGAAGAATGGTAGTACCTTCTGACTTTTACCTGAGAAGAATGATAGTACCTTCTGGCTTTCACCAGATAAGAATGATAGTACCTTCTGACTTTCACCACATAAGAATGGTAGTACCTTCTGGCTTTTACCTGAGAAGAATGATAGTACCTTCTGACTTTTACCTGAGAAGAATGATAGTACCTTCTGGCTTTCACCTGAGAAGAATGATAGTACCTTCTGACTTTTACCTGAGAAGAATGGTAGTACCTTCTGACTTTTACCTGAGTAAGAATGGTAGTACCTTCTGACTTTTACCTCATAAGAATGGTAGTACCTTCTGACTTTTACCTGAGAAGAATGGTAGTACCTTCTGACTTTTACCTCATAAGAATGGTAGTACCTTCTGACTTTTACCTCATAAGAATGGTAGTACCTTCTGACTTTTACCTGATAAGAATGGTAGTACCTTCTGACTTTCACATGAGAAGAATGATAGTACCTTCTGACTTTTACCTTAAGTGAGAAGAATGATAGTACCTTCTGGCTTTTACCTGAGAAGAATGGTAGTACTTCTTCTGGCTTTTACCTGAGAAGAATGGTAGTACCTTCTGGCTTTTACCTGAGAAGAATGGTAGTACCTTCTGGCTTTTACCTGAGAAGAATGATAGTACCTTCTGGCTTTACGCTCAGAAGAATAGTAGTACCTTCTGGCTTTTACCTCATAAGAATGGTAGTACCTTCTGGCTTTTACCTGAGAAGAATGACAGTACCTTCTGACGTTTACGTGAGAAGAATGACAGTACCTTCTGGCTTTTACCTCGTAAGAATGACAGTACCTTCTGACGTTTACGTGAGAAGAATGATAGTACCTTCTGACGTTTACGTGAGAAGAATGGTAGTACCTTCTGACTTTTACGTGAGAAGAATGGTAGTACCTTCTGACTTTTACCTCAGAAGAATGATAGTACCTTCTGACTTTTACCTCATAAGAATGATAGTACCTTCTGACTTTTACCTGAGAAGAATGATAGTACCTTCTGGCTTTTACCTGAGAAGAATGATAGTACCTTCTGACTTTTACCTCATAAGAATGGTAGTACCTTCTGACTTTTACCTCATAAGAATGGTAGTACCTTCTGACTTTTACCTCATAAGAATGATAGTACCTTCTGGCTTTTACCTCATAAGAATGATAGTACCTTCTGGCTTTTACCTCATAAGAATGATAGTACCTTCTGGCTTTTACCTCATAAGAATGGTAGTACCTTCTGGCTTTTACCTCAGAAGAATGATAGTACCTTCTGACTTTTACCTCATAAGAATGGTAGTACCTTCTGGCTTTTACCTGAGAAGAATGATAGTACCTTCTGACTTTTACCTCATAAGAATGATAGTACCTTCTGGCTTTTACCTCATAAGAATGATAGTACCTTCTGGCTTTTACCTGAGAAGAATGATAGTACCTTCTGGCTTTCACCTCAGAAGAATGATAGTACCTTCTGGCTTTTACCTGAGATAAATGAATGATAGTACCTTCTGGCTTTTACCTGAGAAGAATGATAGTACCTTCTGACTTTTACCTCATAAGAAAGGTAGTACCTTCTGACTTTTACCTCATAAGAATGGTAGTACCTTCTGGCTTTTACCTGACAAGAATGATAGTACCTTCTGGCTTTTACCTCATAAGAATGATAGTACCTTCTGGCTTTTTTAAGAATGATAGTACCTTCTGGCTTTTACCTGAGAAGAATGATAGTACCTTCTGACTTATAACGAAAGCTTTTTTTTATAGGGCAACAGTAGATTGTCCAGGAGAGATTGGACGGATGGACAGGAACCCGACAGGAAAGGACATGTGGAGTGAATGGAAATTGAGATGTGTGGGTAGAAGGATGACTGCGAGAGAGATGGGGGAGAAAGGGAGTGAGGGTGAGAGAAAGGGAGGGAGAGAGAGTGGGTGAAGACAGACAGAGAGACTGAGAAAGGGGGAAATGGAGACAAGAAGAAACAGAGACTAAGAGATAAAGGGGAGGAAGAGAGAGAGAGAGAGAGAGAGAGAGAGAGAGAGAGAGAGAGAGAGAGAGAGAGAGAGAGAGAGAGAGAGAGGGGAGAAGAGAGAGAGAGAGAGAGAGAGAGAGATAGATAATTGAATTGAATGAATTTTATTTATAGAGGGTAATAGAATAAGCAATAACATGCTTTTTTTTTACATCCAGCCCTCTTGAAAAAAATATTCCAAATATAAAAGTAGAAATGAAAAAGGAAAATGAGCCTGGATACTACGAAAAAGCTTATGGCCAATTGTAATATACTGTCAATACCACCAGACAGTTTTAAAAAAAATCAACAACAAAAATCCCTAAGTTCAAACTCTCATTTGCGCTCTCCCAGTTTCTGTCGAGTTTATAGCCTTCCTAGGCTCCTTCGACGTACTTATCCAGATCCAGATCCAAAGATAAAGCAATATAAAGCATGCAAAATACAACCCTATGTAGTAGTAGCACGACAATAACAGAGAGAGAGAGAGAGAGAGAGAGAGAGAGAGAGAGAGAGAGAGAGAGAGAATGGAGAGAGAGAGAGAGAGAGAGAGAGAGGTAGAGAGAGAGAGAGAGAGAGAGAGAGAGAGAGAGAGAGAGAGAGAGAGAGAGAGAGAGAGAGAGAGAGAGAGAGAGAGAGAGAGAGAGAGAGAGGGGGGGAGAGAGAGGAGAGAGGAGAGAGAGAGAGAGAGGAGAGAGAGAGAGAGAGAGAGAGAGAGGAGAGAGAGAGAGAGAGAGAGAGAGAGAGGGGGGGAGAGAGGGGAGAGGGAGAGAGGGAGGAGAGTGAGAGAGAGAGAGAGAGAGAGAGAGAGAGAGAGAGAGAGAGAGAGAGAGAGAAACATTTGTTTATTGAGGGAAAAGAATAAGCACACAATGGGCTTGTTTACATCTTGCCCCCGAAACAAAAGAAGAAAAGCATGATTAAACTTCAATTAATGAACAAAAAGCAACAGGAACCCCCCCCCCCCCCCCCCCCCCCTAAAAACAACAACCAAAAAACAAAAACAAAAACAACTTACATATTCATGCATCCACCCACCACCAATCTCGCACACAGCACAGTAATCGTATGAACTAATATAAATTGAATTCACGAGAATCAGGAAATACATTGTGGAGGAAACAAAAAAAAAAAAAAAAAAAAACAATCTAAGCAATGCATTATAAGTATGACATCATCAAAACACAAGACAATTACTTTCTGCCTCCATCTTTTCTTTCTCCCCCCCCCCCCCCCCTTAAAGGGAACACAAAAACAAAAAAACAAAAAACCCACTCATGTTTAAAAACAGAGAGAGAGAGAGAAGAGAGAGAGAGAGAGAGAGAGAGAGAGAGAAAGAGGGTGGTAAGGGGGTGACATTGTGTTGGGGGATAGTGGTAAGGAGGGGGCGAGGGTTATTATGCCAGAAGATGCCATACCATTCTTTCCTTTCTGGCTTGAAGCCTGAATTCACTGTCACAAAATGAATGAAGATTCCGTAGCACCAACGTTTATATTCCAGAAGGCTCTAACATTTTGCTCCAACGAAAGTCGTTGTTGCAGAAAATATCTCTCTCGCGCGCGAAATGACACCCCTTCCCTCATTCGAATTGTTAGCCGTTTGGGAAGAATTCGCCCCTGAAAACAATTCAGAGGCGACTGAGAGAGAGATGAATTGAATGAATTGAATGAATTTTTACTTATAGAGGGTAATAGAATAAGCAAGCGACATGCTTTTTTTTACATCCAGCCCTCTGGGCAAATATAAAAGTAGAAATGAAAAAGGAAAATGAGCCTGGATACTACGAAAAAGCTTATGGCCAATTGTAATATACTGTCAATACCACCACAGTTAAAAAAATCATTTTGAAAAAATCATTAAAAAAATCCCTAAGTTCAAACTCTCATTTGCGCTCTGCCCCACGTCCCAGTTTCCGTCGAGTTTATAGCCTTCCTAGGCTCCTTCGACGTACTTATCCAGATCCAGATCCAAAGATCAAAGCAATATAAAGCATGCCAAAATACAACCCTATGTAGTAGTAGCCACCGACAATAACAGAGAGAGAGAGAGAGGAGAGAGAGATTGAGAGGAGAGAGAGAGGAGAGGAGAGAGAGAGAGAGAGAGAGGAGAGAGAGAGAGAGGAGAGAGACGGAGAGAGAGAGAGAGAGAGAGAGAGGGAGAGAGAGGAGAGAGAGAGAGAGAGAGACAGAGAGAGAGAGAGAGAGAGAGAGAGAGAGATAAGAGAGAGAGAGGGGGGGGGGGAAGAGAGAGGAGAGGGGAGAGAGTGAGATTGAGAGAGAGAGAGGAGAGAGAGAGAGAGAGGGAAGAGAGAGAGAGAGAGAGAGACATAGAGAGGAGAGACGAGAGAGAGAGAGAGAGAGGGTCGCGGGTAGAAGAGTAAGGGGGGAGCATAGGGAGAGAAGAGGAGGAGGGCGGAGAGATGGAGGTGAGAGAGAAAGAGAGAGAGAGAGAGAGAGACGCAGAGAGAGAGAGAGAGAGAGGAGAGGAAACATTTGTTTTTTGAGGGAAAAGATGTAAGCCCACAATGGGCTTGTTTACATCTTGCCCCGAAACAAAAGAAGAAAAGCATGATTAAACTTCAATTAATTAATGAAGCAAAAGCAACAGGACCCCCCCCCCCCCCCCCCCCCCCCCCCCCCCCCCCCCCCCCCCCCCTAAAAACAACAACCAAAAAACAAAAACAAAAACAACTTACATATTCATGCATCCACCCACCACCAATCTCGCACACAGCACAGTAATCGTATGAACTAATATAAATTGAATTCACGAGAATCAGGAAATATATTGTGGAGGAAGAAACAAAAAAAAAAAAAACAAAAAAAACAATCTAAGCAAATGCATTATAATATTAGTATGACATCATCAAAACACAAGAAATTACTTTCTGCCCTCCATCTTTTTCTCTCTCCCCCCCCCCCCCCCCCCCACCCTTAAAGGGAACACAAAAACAAAAAAAAACAAAAAAACCCACTCATGTTTTAAAAACAAAGAGAGAGAGAGAGAGAGAGAGAGAGAGAGAGAGAGAGAGAGAGAGAGAGAGAGAGAGAGAGAGAGAGAGAGAGAGAGAGGGAGAGAGAGAGAGAGGAGAGAGAGAGAGAGAGAGAGAGAGAGAGAGAAAGACAGAAGGCTAGTCCAAGGGACAGGCTGACAGTCACACTGGAGAACGGAGGAGGACAGACTACAGTGCAGTGAACGGATGGAGAGAGGCTGAAGCCTTACTGGAGATGCCATCCGCGATGTCCTCGCCATTACCCTAATGAGTCGCCCTGTCTCTCTGGCAGCATCAGATCAATGTGCCCCCGTCTCTGTATGTCACTCTCATTGTGCCCCCGTCTCTATTATGTCCTTGTTTAGAGGTACAAGTCCCTGCCTCTGTATTCCCTTTTCTCTCTATGTGGCACTGAGTTTATATGCCCTCGTCTCTATGTGTCTCTCATTGTGCCCCTGTTTCTATATGTTCCGATCTCTATGTGTCACTGTCATTGTGCCCCCGTCTCTATGTGTCACTAATTTTGTGCCCCCGTCTGCACAGGTCCCCTTCTCTATGTGTCACTTTATATGAGCCCTGGCTATGTCTGTCCCCATCTCTATGTGTCTCCATCTCTATGTGTCACTCATTGTGCCCCTGTCTCTATGTGTCCCCATCTCTATGTGTCACTGTGCCCTTGTCTCTATGTGTCACTCATTGTCTCTGTCTCTATGTGTCACTTTAAATGTGCCCCCGGCTCTATCTGCCCCCCGTCTCTATGTGTCACTCATTGTCTCTGTCTCATTTTGTCCCTGGCTCTATATGTTCCGATATCTATGTCACTCTCATTGTGTCCCTGTCTCTATATGTCCCGATATATATATGTTACTCTCAATATGTCCCTGTCTCTATGTGTCCCGATATCTATGTCACTCTCATTGTGTTCCTGTCTCTATGTGTCCCGATATCTATGTCACTCTCATTGTGTCCCTGTCTCTATGTGTCTCATTGTGTCCCTGTCTCTATATGTCCCGATATCTATATGTCACTCTCATTGTGTCCCTGTCTATATGTCCCGATATCTATCATCTATTGTGTCCCTGTCTCATGTGTCCCTGTCTCTATGTGTCACTCTCATTGTGTCCCTGTCTCTATATGTCCCGATATCTATGTCACTCTCATTGTGTCCCTGTCTCTATATGTCCCGATATCTATGTCACTCTCATTGTGTCCCTGTCTCTATGTGTCTCATTGTGTCCCTGTCTCTATATGTCCCGATATCTATGTCACTCTCATTGTGTCCCTGTCTATATGTGTCCCGTCACTCTCTATGTGTCACTCCCCTCATTGTGTCCCCTGTCTCTATGTGTCTCATTGTGTCCCTGTCTCTATGTGTCTCATTGTGTCCCTGTCTCTATATGTCACGATATCTATGTCACTCTCATTGTGTCCCTGTCTCTATGTGTCTCATTGTGTCCCTGTCTCTATATGTCACGATATCTATGTCACTCTCATTGTGTCCCTGTCTCTATGTGTCTCATTGTGTCCCTGTCTCTATGTGTCCCGATATCTATGTCACTCCCATTGTGTCCCTGTCTCTATATGTCACGATATCTATGTCACTCTCATTGTGTCCCTGTCTCTATGTGTCATTGATATCTATGTCACTCTCATTGTGTCCCTGTCTCTATGTGTCATTCTCATTGTGTCCCTGTCTCTATGTGTCCCGATATCTATGTCACTCTCATTGTGTCCCTGTCTCTATATGTCACGATATCTATGTCACTCTCATTGTGTCCCTGTCTCTATGTGTCTCATTGTGTCCCTGTCTCTATATGTCACGATATCTATGTCACTCTCATTGTGTCCCTGTCTCTATATGTCACGATATCTATGTCACTCTCATTGTGTCCCTGTCTCTATGTGTCACTGTCTCATTGTGTCCCTGTCTCTATGTGTCCCCATCTCTATGTGTCACTTTCATTGTGTCTCCTGTGCCCTCATCTCTATGTGTCAAACTCATTGTGTCCCTGTCTCTATATGTCACCATCTCTATGTGTCTCTCATTGTGTCCCTGTCTCTATGTGTCCACTCATTGTGTCCCTGTCTCTATGTGTCCCCATCTCTATGTGTCACTCATTGTGTCCCTGTCTCTATGTGTCCCGATATCTATGTGTCACTCTCATTGTGTCCCTGTCTCTATGTGTCCCCATCTCATTGTGTCCCTGTCTCTATATGTCTCGATATGTGTGTCACTCTCATTGTGTCCCTGTCTATATGTCCCGATATCTATGTCACTCTCATTGTGTCCCTGTCTATATGTGTCACTATATTGTGTCCCCATCTCTATGTGTCCCATTGTCTCTATGTGTCTCATTGTGTCCCTGTCTCTATGTGTCTCATTGTGTCCCTGTCTCTATATGTCCCGATATCTATGTGTCACTCTCATTGTGTCCCTGTCTCTATGTGTCCCCTGTCTCATTGTGTCCCTGTCTCTATGTGTCTCATTGTGTCCCTGTCTCTATGTGTCCCGATATCTATGTGTCACTCCCATTGTGTCCCTGTCTCTATGTGTCACGATATCTATGTGTCACTCTCATTGTGTCCCTGTCTCTATGTGTCACTCATTGTGTCCCTGTCTCTATGTGTCACCTCATTGTGTGTCACTCTCATTGTGTGTCTGTCTCTATGCCCCCCTGTCTCTATGTGTCCCTGTCTCTATGTGTCCCTGTCTCTATGTGTCACTCCCATTGTGTCCCTGTCTCTATGTGTCACGATATCTATGTCACTCTCATTGTGTCCCTGTCTCTATGTGTCTCATTGTGTCCCCTGTCTCTATGTGTCCCGATATCTATGTCACTCTCATTGTGTCCCTGTCTCTATGTGTCCCCATATCTATGTGTCACTCATTGTGTCCCTGTCTCTATGTGTCCCCATCTCTTGTGTGTCCCCATTGTGTCCCCTGTCTCTATGTGTCCCGATCTCTATGTCACTCTCATTGTGTCCCTGTCTCTATGTGTCCCCATCTCTATGTGTCCCGTCTCATTGTGTCCCTGTCTCTATGTGTCCCCATCTCTATGTGTCACTCATTGTGCCCCTGTCTCTATGTGTCCCCATATCTATGTCACTCATCATTGTGTCCCTGTCTCTATGTGTCCACGATATCTATGTCACTCTCATTGTGTCCCCTGTCTCTATGTGTCACTCTCATTGTGCCCCTGTCTCTATGTGTCCCCATCTATATGTGTCACTTTCATTGTGCCCCCTGTCTCTATGTGTCCTCATCTCTATGTGTCAAACTCATTGTGCCCCTGTCTCTATGTGTCCCCATCTCTATGTGTCACTCTCATTGTGCCCCTGTCTCTATGTGTCACTCATTGTGCCCGTCTCTATGTGTCCCCATCTCTATGTGTCAACCTCATTGTGCCCCTGTCTCTATGTGTCCCCCATCTCTATGTGTCACTCATTGTGCCCCTGTCTCTATGTGTCCCCATCTCTATGTGTCACTCATTGTGCCCCTGTCTCTATGTGTCCCCATCTCTATGTGTCACTCATTGTGCCCCTGTCTCTATGTGTCACTCATTGTGCCCCTGTCTCTATGTGTCACTCTCATTGTGCCCCTGTCTCTATGTGTCACCATCATTGTGTCCCCATCTCATTGTGTCCCCCTCATTGTGTCCCTGTCTCTATGTGTCCCCATCTCTATGTGTCACTCATTGTGCCCCTGTCTCTATGTGTCCCCATCTCTATGTGTCACTCATTGTGCCCCTGTCTCTATGTGTCCCCTGTCTCTATGTGTCCCCATCTCTATGTGTCACTCTCAGTGTGCCCCTGTCTCTATGTGTCCCGATCTCTATGTGTCACTCATTGTGCCCCTGTCTCTATGTGTCCCCATCTCTATGTGTCACTCATTGTGCCCCTGCCTCTATGTGTCACCATCTCATTGTGCCCCTGCCTCTATGTGTCACTCTCTTGTGCCCCTGCCTCTATGTGTCACTCATTGTGCCCCTGTCTCTATGTGTCCCCATCTCATTGTGCCCTGTCTCATTGTGTCCCTGTCTCATTGTGTCCCCATCTCTATGTGTCACTCATTGTGCCCCTGTCTCTATGTGTCCCCATCTCTATGTGTCACTCATTGTGCCCCTGTCTCTATGTGTCCCCATCTCTATGTGTCACTCATTGTGCCCCTGTCTCTATGGGTCCCCATCTCTATGTGTCACTCATTGTGCCCCCATCTTTATGTATCCCGATCTCTATGTGTCACTCACTGTGCCTCTGTCTCTATGTGTCCCCATCTCTATATGTCACTCTCATTGTGCCCATGTCTCTAAGTGTCCCCATCTCTATGTGTCACTCTCATTGTGCCCATGTTTATATGTGTCCCCATCTCTATGTGTCACTCATTGTGCCCCTGTCTCTATGTGTCACTCATTGTGCCCCTGTCTCTATGTGTCACTCTCATTGTGCCCATGTTTATATGTGTCCCCATCTCTATGTGTCACTCATTGTGCCCCCGTCTTTATAATAATACTATTATTATTATGATGTCCCCTTCTCTATGTGTCACTCATTATTCTCCCGTCTATACACGTCACCGTCTCTATGTGCCCCCTCCCTCCCTGTGTCTATGTGTCCCTGTCTCTACCCATCCCCATCTAATTTGGGTCAGGGAAAGGATTGGGGTTTGAGATTAGGGTAAGGGTTAGAGTAAGGGTTAGGGTAAGTGGTCAGATAGAGACGGATAGATGTATGACGGGGATACATAGAGACGAGTAGAAAGAAACATACACGGGGTATACAAAGCGGGGATACATGGAGACGGGTAGAAACATACACGGGGTATACAAAGCGGGGATACATGGAGACGGGTAGAAACATACACGGGGTATACTACAAAGCGGGGATACATGGAGACGGGTAGAAACATACACGGGGTATACAAAGCGGGGATACATGGAGACGGGTAGAAACATACACGGGGTATACTACAAAGCGGGGATACATGGAGACGGGTAGAAACATACACGGGGTATACAAAACGGGGACACAAAGACACGGGGACAAAATTTGGTGACTCAAAGACTCGGGACACATAGCAACGAAAATCGTGACACACAGATTGGGGGATATATAATTCTCTCTCTGTCTGTCTGTCTGTCTGTCTGTCTGTCTGTCTCTCTTGATTTACTTTATTTTTCTCCAGGGCTGAATGGTAAAAAGCATGTAACTTGCTTATCTGATGTTACCTGGTTAAATAAAATTTCGTTTTCGTTTTCTCTCTCTCTCTCTCTCTCTCTCTCTCTCTCTCTCTCTCTCTCTCTCTCTCTCTCTCTCTCTCTGTGGGATAGTCGCGCAAAATTGAATTCTTCGTGTTCGCGCAAATTGCATAGTGGGATAGTCGCTCGAATCGAACTCCGCGCTTTTTGACACTGTTCACTGGTCCCTTGACCGAGAATTCCCTTTCTCTTCTTCCCTACATCTAAACGAATACAAACATCCCATTATGTGCCCTCCCAGGCCGAGAGGACGGAACATTCTAAATTACTACTTGACCAGGAAGGGTCGTGGGGGAGCTGCGCTGACGAGAACACGAACGCCCTCCATCCATACCGATTATGTGCCAGTGTCTGAGTTTCTGCAAAGGTCCTCTGGGTCCATTCAGTGAAGTTGTTGGACCATTTCGTCTTCTGTCTGCATCTTCTTCCTCTTCCCATGACTGTTCTCTACAGGATGGTCTTTGAAAGGCCGTCGGTTCTTGTGACATGACCATGCCACTTGAAGTTCCTCTTCTCACTCCCTATATGTGACCCAGCACCACGAAAGGGACATTAAGTCGCTGGGCTACTTTCTCACAACAGGCTTGGAAAGTCAAAAATCTCATTTGTTGACAATTTTGAGTTATAGGTATTTACGTGTTCTCTGACGTCTTATCCTTCATATTTATAAAATATAATCTTTAATATGGTATCTAAATGGTCTTATAGATGCTTTAAAACGAGTAGGTCAATGCATTTTCTACAACTATGCTAGACTTTAGACTGTGTTTTCTCAAAATGGCCGACACTCACCCTACTAACTTTAAATGCTTCTAACTCTGGAACGGAAAAGGATACAAGAATGGTTCTTGTATGATTAGAAAGCGAATTGTCTGAAGTATTCAAATGTATAATTATCTCAGAATGGTCAGTTTGACACTTAATGTCCCTTCGTGGTGCTGGGTCACATATAGAGCGAGGATAAACAAGAACACAAAGAGACAGGGACACATAGAGAGAATATATGTGTCCGGTGACACATAGAGATGGGTACACACAGAGACGGGGGTCTATTGCTACGCAGCCTGTCTCTGTCTAACCATTGACGTTCATAGACGCGAATGAGTAATCATTATTTAGATGTACACGCGTTGTTGTTGTTGACGTACCCTGGCTAAAAGACTCCAGGGATCATCCCAACACCCAAAGCACTTGGGCACTATGGTACAAACGAATCAGCTAGGGATGAGAATATTACGTGTGTGCCGTTTTTGATCACACAGCCACGTGGGCAGCCACACTCTGTCTTCGGGAGATTTGGGAGACTGGTGATGATATGCTAGGAACTTGTCATAGCTAAAGACAATCCCCACATAGCTTAACAACATCTTGATGTAGCCTTGGTGTTCTAGCCTATGTCAATTGGTCTGACATAGCCTTCAGCCAAGGGCGATTTGCTACACACAATAATAATAACCACATTAGCATGCCCAGACTGTTGACCGTTGTCATGATCACATCGTCAGTAGTATATACTATCAAGTTCGATTTAGAACTGGTTGTTCATGACCATAAGCCCCACTGATTAGCGTAATAAAACATACTATTGCAATGTGTTCCTAACTTATGTTTTTAAATTGGCACCAGACCCGAGCTAGTCTTGACAGTTCTAATTCATCTCTGGCGCTGTAATCACGAGTGGGTCTTAAACAGTTAGCACGGGTAGTAACATGTAAATTAGAATAAACCGGTAAACGTTTTCCAGTTAAGCCTAATTTACACGTTACTACTCGTGTTAACTGCTAAAGACTCGCTCATGATTACATTAACAGGACAGTGTCACTCAGATAAAACAAATACTATGTGTGAAAGACTGGAAATTGCGTATAACATAATACATGTGACCAATCAATTCAAAACAAACAAGCAAACAAACAAACAAACGACAGACAACAGCAACAACAACAACACAATAAAAAAAAACAACTGTGTGATGAAAAAAAACACACATAAAAATTAGGTCGAGCCCATGAAAGAAAAAGCGAACAACATCGAGACGGAAATGTGGGATTTGTGATTTTAAAAAAGTCCAATTGAATAAGTAAAAAAAAAGGCCAAATCGCACCTATATGCCAGTCGGAAAACTACAATCCAAATAAGATACTCTTTGTTGGGTTTGTTAACGTGTACACAGACCTTTACGAAGTTCTTTGTTGATGATATGCAATAATAAAACTCGAGTCTCATTCCACGTACCAGAACCAGAACCAGAACCAAAATCGAAAAAAAGTTGCTAACTTACCTCAGGAAGTTTTGGAGGCTCTACTCACACTGTAGGCTTAATTGTGTTTTTTCTTCTTGAAATGTCCACCACATTGCAACGGTCAAGGTTTATTCAGAACATCTATCACCAAACCTGCTCAAAACATGACAGACTGGAAGTTTGTACAAAACTTAAAGCAACGCGTAGAGAACTCTTGGAATAATAGGCCTAAACCATACTCACTTGCTAATGCATTATTTCGTTCTGTTAAACGAAAATTCAATCAAATTGATTACAATCAACAGCACCGAAAAGTTAAGGAATCGTTTGGCACAAACTGATAGGCCTACCACTCTCACAATCATGTTAGTCGTCAGAATATTCAAAACGATGAAGTTGGACGTCACAAAGAAGAAGAAGAACACTCTCGCGAGAGTACATGTTCATAATTCGAGCAGACGACATTCAATCAAAGCGGCAAACCTGTTGCTAGCTAGTCAGTGAGTGAATGAACCTGTTGGCATCATGATCATGCCTTCCTCGGTGGCTGCAGTCACTCTAACCTTGGAGACACTTCCCTGGCAACTCTTTGAACTACTGAGGTCGCACCACTCGCCAGCGTGCCTGCAGTAAAACCAAGCCACGCGTGTTGTGTCGTTAAACGGAATGGTGTCGTTAACGAGGCTTCACAGCTTGGGTGAATGCGTGCTGATTTTAGTATACATTAATATTATTATTGTTCTAGCACTATTGTTGTTGTTTTTATAAACTAAACTTTGTTTTTATGTACTTCTATTATACATTTGCTTGTGATATTATTCATGTTATTATTTTATGTTTTATGCATATTGTCATATGTGTGTGTGTGTGTGTGTGTGTGTGTGTGTATGTGCGTACGTGCGTGTCTGTGTGGGTGGGATGTGTGGGGTGTATGTGTATGCCTATTTGCATGTGCGTGAGCGATTATTTGGTTTTGTTGTTGAATTTCTTGCTTTTAATTTTTGTTGTTGTTAAGCGCATAGAGCTCCACATTTGGTGGAGGAATGCGCTCTATAAATGATTCACTATTATTATTATTATTATTATTATTATTATTATTATTATTATTATTTATATAGGCCTACAAACTGTTGGTCAGGTTTTACTTTTAGCTGTGTGTGTGTGTGTGTGTGTGTGTGTGTGTGTGCGTGTGTGTGTGCGTGCGTGCGTGCTTGTGTGCGTGTGTGTGTGTGTGTGTGCGTGTGTGCGTGTGTGCGTGTGCGTGTGCGTATGCGTGTGCGTGTGCGTGTGTGTGTGTGTGTGTGTGTACTGCCTAGTGTTTATTTTGCATTGTAATTTAATACTATATTTATTCATGTAAGGAAAAATGTGAGGAAAGTTTGATTTTGGATGAGAGTTTGTAAATGATATGTTTCTTATTATGTTTATGTTTTATGTGCATGCCAGACAAATATTTTCTTTATCTTTTTAAAGGCAATAACTTTTGATTGATTGATTGATTGATTACTGAACAGTCTCTGACCCTGATTCATGTAGTAGTAGTAGCAGTAGTAGTAGTAGTAGTAGTAGTAGTAGTAGTAGTAGTAGTAGTAGTAGTAGTAGTAGTAGTAGTAGTAGTAAGGGCTGGAAGTGGGCCTCGCGGCCATTTTACGCCCGTTCTTGTTTGTGACTTTGATTTGTTTCAGGGTGGCTTGCTTTCTACAGCTACTCTACAATTTAACAAAACATATGGAATGGACTTTTTTTTTCTTTTTTTTTTATTCATTGAAATTGATGTAACTGAATGAGGCTTATGAACTGAACATTCTCTGTCTTGTCCCTGTCTTTTGCACTGTCACGCGTGCGCCATCTACATAAGTTTATTGCCATTGCCTTGTCACGAAGTAGTAGTATATAGCTACAGAAAATTATCTGCCCCTGACTCGTCACTAGGTGGCATGGTCATCTCATTCCTAAACTCATTGCCCTTTTGTGTCGCCAACAAGTATGAATCCCCATTGCGCACGCCACCTCGCACCTACATAAAGTTGTCGCCCTTGCGCACGAAGCCCAAAAAGTAATATAAAGACACTTAAAATTATCTGCCCCTGACTCGTCACTCGGTAGCACGATTGATTCAGTCATAAGGTTATCGCCCTTGCGCGCGAAGCGAAGAAAATAATATAAAGCCACTGAAAATGATCTGCTCCTGATTTAAATGCCCCACATGGCCGAAAGGCCAAAGAGGGCGTAAAACATTATTTCTTCCTTGCTCCTGATTTCAACCGCTTTGCGGCCATCTCCACATCGACCCAGCACCAGAACAACTTGTCCGCCATGATGACGACACCGCGATTTGTCACAGTTGTGGTTCGTTGCGTTTTTCCGTCTTATAGGGTGGGGGTAGGGTTAGGTTTAGGGCTAGGGTTAGGGCTAGGGTTAGTATTCCAAAAAGGTTATTAGCTAAAAATGTTCCTAAAATACAGCTTTATGTATGGTAAGAAAGGCAATAACGGAAAAAATAGAATGAACCGAGATAGGTAGGGGAGGTGGCACATCTGGACCTTTACCTGGGTAAAGGTAAAGAGTGCTGACTCGTCATTCGGTAGCACGATTGATTCAGTCATAAGGTTATCGCCCTTGCGTGTTGCAACTAATCAACAAAGCCCCATTTTGATAATGAATGAGGAAAGCAGACGTAATCAACATTTTGCATAAATCGATATTCTGCGTTCACATGATGGAGCTAAGATAAGAAATATTATATTAGTTCCTTTTTAGTAAAACATATTCCAGTTAATAGCCTGTCTACCCCAAGAGCCCCTGTCAACCGATATACTAGCCTGTTGCTACCGGACTTCTGCCGAGCAGACGACATTGCTTCTCTCCCGTCATTCAGCACTTCGCGCGTGTGCACGCGCACTCCGTTTACTGTCGCGTGAAGCTTTTTTTCTCCCAAACCTCACTATTTTGCGCATGCGTGCTCGTGATTCCCCCCCCCCCCCCCCCCCCCCCCTCACTTTCACCCCCCCCCCCC
>CM065698.1:48456868-48464368 GCA_017654935.2 Phymorhynchus buccinoides | reverse complement strand
AAATGAAAGTCACACACAACTAGGCTTACTTCTTCCAAGTAACAGCATTCAACGTGACATAATCCCCCCCCCCCCCCCCCCCCTCCACCCACCCACTCACTGTTCCCTTTTTAAAAAAAAAACAAATTTTCTGAGAAAACACTGTCCAAACAATTATCTTGAGTTTTTGTGGACCAACGTGTCACCATGACTTATTTATAACCACACGATCAGAACAAGACCAAAGGACGACTATAATGTTATCATTCAAAGCGTCCGGGTACAACTTTGTATGTGTTGCGCCCAATCCATGAAATGGCTCATTTCATGAAATGGGCAAAATGGTTTGCCCAGTTCGTGAAATAGCCAGTATATAGCTTGCAATTGAGAAAAACAATATTAATGTTAAGAATACCTAAGATGTGGCGGTACCATAGCCAATGAGGTTTAACCGAGGCGTGGTTACTGCTACACATATCTGTATTATTAAAAAAATCGGGACTTTACTGGTTTAGCACTGCTTCCAGGCATTGCCTCCAGTATTGTTCCCACCATCTTTGTATTTACAAATGCCCCACATGACCGAAAGGCCGAGGAGGGCGTAAAACCCTACTTTCACTCACAGCAATATGAATAAAAAATAGTTTTTGTTCATTAGCACACATAGATTAAGCATTGGTTCAAAGAATGAGAAATCTCATCTGTAGATGAGTTAAAATGATTTTATTCAGACTTAATTTGATAAAACGTTTGATTCAACATGTGGCTCAGGCATGCCCCAGCTTAGCATCTGGTCGAGTTGGGGGGCAGGATAGGGGTGCAAATACAATGTAGAAAAGTGTGATACCATTGAATCAATCTTAATCAATACCTGTGTGAATGGGGATTCACAAATGTGATATACATTGTCCATTTCATAATCTGGGCAAAGCCTTTTGCCCATTTCATGAAATAGGCAATTTCACGGATTGGGCGTAACATATGCATACTGACCCTCAGGGCGTTTCCCTACTGTAACGTTTTGATACAATAATAATAATAATAATAATAATAATATAATAATAATAATTAGCATTTATAGCGCCTAATCTTAAAAAAGCCTTAAGCGCTTTCAATAATAAATGAATAAACAAGCAAGTAATATAAATAAAGAAGCGACAAAAATATATTATGCACACACGCGCGCGCACGCACACACACACGCACTAAACACAGACACACGCACGCACTAAACAGACACACACACACAAACACGAACGCACCACACGCGCGCACACACGCGCGCGCGCGCGCACGCACACGCAACACACACGCACAAACAACACGCATGCACACAAACACACGCGGGTAGAAGGGGCACAGTACTTTGAAAAGAAATATAGCAGGCTATGATTTAAAAAGAGTAGATTTGAGAGAAGACTTCAATGAAGACAGGGAGTTGTTATCATCCCGGCCTCCTCGCCCTTTCTTTCTAGTTTGACAGGAAAATCGAACTGAACGTCCAGTCCTTCGGATGGGGACTTAAAGCTAGTCTGAGCCGCGCGGTTTACGCACGTAAACATTCCACGGCAGTTGAAAGTCGGCAAGAGCAGGGAGAAATCCCGCTGCCTAGTATGGCCAAATTTATAGCTATGTTTTCCAAGTGTGCCGACACCCGCTCCTCAACAACACATTTTTTTTTTTTAATGGGTAGGCGCTGCACTTGCGGCGACGCGCTCTCCGGTGGAGAGCAGCCCGAATTTCACAGAGATAAGTCTATAGAATATGCCAAATACCCCCAACAAGAACAAAACTATTAAAGAGTTAACTGTCAACGTACCCAGTTGACATCAGTCAAAACGAACTATCTTCAGATGGTCCATCGAATTATTATGGAACGTTTTGCGACAAAAACAAAATGACAGCGAGCAGGGTGGAAAGTACAACTAAACAACAGATTGCTCAAACGTGTCACAAACCGTATGCGTTAGGCAACCCTACATTGGCAATGTTTATCAGCAGTCAAATTGTCAGTCTACTTGTTAAGTATGTGAGTATTGATTGATGATAGATGGGCTATCAAGTCACACGCTGGACGTGTGTCATCGATTTGATAATTAGCCTATTTGATTGTGTCAAATAGTTGTCCCTGCGTCGCATTCCGGGTTGTTTGTGTGTGTTATTGTGACGGAGTTGTCAATTATGATTGATTTGTAAACTCCTGAAACTTTTTTTCCTCTGTAACAGAAAAAGGTGAGAGAACAAAACTTAATTGTCGCAACTGCTGTCATTAATGTGTTGGTCGTTATTTCATCGTCGTTGTCATCAGTGTCATCGTCGTTGCCATCGGTGTCATCGTCGTTGTCATCAGTGTCATCCATCAGTGTCATCGTCGTTGTCAGCAGTGCCATCGTCGTTGTCATCAGTGTCATCCATCAGTGTCATCGTCGTTGTCAGCAGTGTCATCGTCGTTGTCATCAGTACCATCGTCGTTGTCATCAGTGTCATCGTCGCTGTCATCAATGTCATCGTCGTTGTCATCAGTGTCATCGTCGATGTCATCAGTGTCATCGTCGTTGTCATCGTCGATGTCATCAGTGTCATCGTCGATGTCATCAGTGTCATCGTCGTTGTCATCAGTGTCATCGTCGATGTTATCAGTGTCAGCCATCAGTGTCATCGTCGTTGTCATCAGTGTCATCGTCATCATCATCATCATCGGTATCGTCATCGTCATCTTCTTTTTCTACCATTTCTCTCTTCTTCTACTTTTATTTGTAGCTGCCTGTTTGTCGTTTCCGAAAATGACTGCCAGATAGCAGAAGGGGCAGCTGCTATTCCGACGAGCTGGGCTAAAATTCGTTTATCGCGGAGAAGCCTTGTCCAGAGTACGAGTCATCCCCGCTCTCTCCGCCAAAGGGATTTGAAGACAAGAGTTGGCGTTGGGGAAGGTCCCCAAAGGCCAACCAATCCCGTTAGCTGCCCCCCCCCCCCTCCCCCATCTATTTCCCCGTCAATACAGTTTCTCCTCCCCTTTTTCCTCTCTCTCAAGTTTTCAGTTTATTTCTCTGGTATACTGTTTCATCACATTGATTGTGAGTGCTATGTTGGGTTCTTCTGTGTCTAAGTTACTTTCATTTTTTGCGAGCGAACGAAAAATGGTGTTCTACGTCCTCTCGGTCTGGAACAGCCACATATGGGACATTTGTAGATACAAAGATGGTGGCAACAATACTGGCGGCAATGCCCGGAGGCAGTGCAACACCAATAAAGTCCCGATTTTTTAAACAATACAGATAGGTGTAGCAGTAACCACGCCTCGGTTAAACCTCATCGGCTATGGTACCGCCACAATTGTATAATTGTATAACGCTATAGTTTGTAGGTATATTGTTTTGCTTTTTTCGAACTCGTATAAATATTAACCCATTATCACGCACGCTTTACGAGTGCGTAAATTAACCCTTTCATCGCCAGCCATATTTCAGCCAAAAATGTCCATTCAATAAATTATTTACCTGCAGTATTGGGGATTCTTCTGTGACATATATAAAATAAGGTCCTTCCTTACTTCCCCAAACTAAGACAATGATGTCTTTGGATAACAGACCCCAATTTGATGCCTTTTAGTGACATAGGTGTTAAATCACTGTGGTGCTAAGACAATAGGGTGTTTGGATAACAGACCCCAATTTGATGCCTTTTAGTGACATAGGTGTTAAATCACTGTGGTGCTGAAATGCGACTTTGGCGGTGAAAGGGTTAAATTGAAGCTACAAGATCCCTAAAGTAAGAAATGAATTGGGGTGGGGGGTGTTTTTACCGTCAGCGACAGACAATTGATAATCTTATTTTGATAGCAGTTTCGCGTTCCTCGCATTTGTGTTTTAATACACGATTTATTTATTTCCCAAAATGTTAAAACAAAATCAACATCGAGATCTAATTTCAAATTGCTATCAAAATTGACTGAATAATTTGCTTGCTTTAAAAAAAATGCATACATTATTTTGTTTCTATTTTTTGTATGTGTTAGTTTTCATTTATCAAAAATTAAAAGTTCTATTGAAGTTTTTAGCAATGAATCATGTCCCCTTCATACACGCTACAAACGTGCACGTGATCAAAATGACCCCGTTGTTTTTTCCTACGTTGAGCCATGTAGAAAGATTCAGACAGCAACTTAAAATATATAGAGAAAGTTTAGAAAGTATGCCGAGAGTTGTGATCGAGGGAGAGGGATGGGGGGGGGGGGGAGGTATGGAAGAAGGAGAACGAAATGTCATGGCCTTGGTCGCCGACGAGGCATTCCTAATCTTAATTATTAATCTTAATCGGTTCATCTATTTTAGGAAAATATTAGTAGATTTTATATGAGTTTTTCACAAAATTCTAATCAAATTATCTCCCTCTTTTAATTCCTTGATGATGTTGTATGCATCTTATTGTTTTAACTGTGGTGTTTTCGATTTACGTAATCTGAATGTTTTTAGTATTGTGTATCGAGCCTGCGATAACACAATTTAATTTCCACAAGGATGAAAAAAGTTGTTTTGAATTTTGAATTTGAATGTGAAGGTAGAAGAGGCCACAAAGTCCTGACGCTGCAGGTGAAGGGTATAGGGGTGGAGGCAGTGGGTGGTTGGCTGCTTCATGGCTTCTTTGTGCCTATTAAAAACAAGGCCCCGTTCGTTGCCATGCACTCGTCAAGAGTACGTACTGAAAAACATATACGAACATGTTATTTTTGCAGCGGAAGCTTATTTTACTGTGTATTTGTATTGATGTATTTAGAGTAGAAAACAATAAACAGTTTAAAAATGTAAGTAAAAATATTTTGTAAGAAACGGATTTAGTGTGTGTGCACAGGCTTGGATATTTTTCTTTTCAAAATTAAGCGCCTTAAGGCCTCTGGTGTTTGGTTTGTTTTTTCTTCTTTCTAACAGACTGAAAAAAGGAGTCCCAGCATGAATGACTTCCACCCCATGATGTCCGCGAGCAGACCTGGAGACGGTGCCAGACATGGGGCTCACAGAGAAGAATGGGTTCTTTCGTATCAGTCTGTTGATAACCAGGCATTTTCCATGGGTGATGAAGGTGTGTGTGTGAACATTGAACATTGAACATTGAACATTGGTTTATTGTCATGAAACCTAAACAAAGGTTTATAAGGCACATGCTAATATTACAAACAACGCAAAATACTATTCATGCTTTTTGTTAAAACAAATACTAACTAACATGTGTGTGTGTGTGTGTGTGTGTGTGTGTGTGTGTGTGTGTGTGTGTGTGTGTGTGTGTGTGTGTGTGTGTGTGTGTGTGTGTGTGTGAGAGAGAGAGAGAGAGAGAGAGAGAGAGAGAGAGAGAGAGAGAGAGAGAGAGAGAGAGAGAGAGAGAGTGTGTGTGTGTGTGCGCGTGCGTGCGCGTGTGTGTGTGTGTGTGTGTGTGTGTGTGTGTGTGTGTGTGTGTGTGTGTGTGTGTGTGTGTGTGTGTGTGTGTGTGTGTGCGTGTGCGAACGCGTGCGTGTGTGAGCGTGCGTGCGTGTGCGTGTGTGCGCGATAATCATGTATTTGTGAGAGGGTAGTCTACGTATGTATGTGTGTGCGTGTGTTCTGCGTGTGTATGCGTGTGCATTTGTACACTTTTGTTTCCGAGCTAGGGCATGGAACGCCGGGCCAACTTAGGTAAGCCTGTTTCTATTCAGGCTGTGGTTGGTTGCAGGTGACTGAGTGGAATCATGATTTAGAGCAGAAGGGTAGGGTGGACATATTACTTTTACTCGCAATGCTTGTTTAAAAGTGAAAGAGTCTGTGATCTAAACTATTAATCATCTAAAGGCCTACACGCATCAGAACCACCAGTATGCTGATGGCTGATGCACGTTCAGAGCTAGAACAAAAAGACACAAAAAAACCATCAGCCCACCCCCGTCTTCTTCCTCTTCTTCTTCTGCGTTCCCAGGCCATATGGCCATAATGGGTAAGGTACGTATGTGTCCGGTTTTCAGTTTTCACTGGTCTCCCCGCTGTGTACAGCCGACACATTCCGATTTCGGAGGAGCTCAAGGGAGAACAAGTGTTTGGAAGATGTTTTTGAAAAAAGGCAGGAGAATGGGCCAATAAGTCAGAAAGATAGTAGATGATAGAAAGCAAAGAGAAAAGGCAGAGTCAAAGAGAGTGGCAGATTAGAGGAAGTTACAAGCACAGAACTTCCAGAAGGTGGGGGAACTATTTTTACGAAAGACCCCCCGGTATCTCCACGGGGAGAGCCCACCCCCAAACCCAAATAGTCCCTGACCTATTTTCAAGAGAATCTCTTATGTTGCTACTACGAACAACTATCAGAAATGAAGTGAATTTTCTCCCATGTCCTTTATATAATATAATTATGATTGTTTCGAATTACGTTTTGTTTTCCGTCACAGAAACTCGCCTGACAGAACGAAGAACAGCGCTTCATTATTCTTCAACAGACGACACCCATCATCATCATCATAATCCACAAAGCGTCCACCATGGCGGTGTGGCTATCCGCACGGCAGCCGTTCACGAAGGAGCGTCATCAGCGTTGGCCGGGACGAACAAGGACCCGGACACGGCTTCTCTGATGACGTTGGAGGACCGGGACAACCGTGATCTGAGTGGAGAGGAGATACTGTTTCGATTGAGGCTGGCCCACATTCATGGCAAGTGAGTTCTTAATGTGTACAGATACAGGCGCCGGTACGGGGTATGGCGACTTTCCCCTATATGTGTTTGTTTGAAGGGGCCTTTAACTTATTGAATGAAGAATTTGTTTAACGTCCTCCGGCCTGGAACAGGCACATATGAGACATTTCTGAGTAATAAAAAATAAACCTAATTTATTGTGCCTAATATATCTATAATGAAAGGTTTTATTTCCAGAGTGACAGTTTTTTAGTCAACAATTACTGTTCCATTTCAATGTTGTACCATCATTTGCAGTTTGGGTGTGAAGAATATATGTATATATTTTTTTAAAGGTTTCTATGATTAATAAAGACACATCTGCCGACATTTTCAGTTGTTTTGTTGTGTCTTGTGTCAATAAAATAACGTCACTGTACACTTCTTAAGAACTCTTTTGTGTGGTTTTCTATTCAATGTGTTGTAAAATCTTTACATCTGTCGTTGTTTTGAATGCTGTTGATTGTCATTCTTGATAATTATGCAAAAAACAACCGGATGAACTACTTTTTGTTATCATTTGTTTCTCCATGTGTGTGCAATTGTTGTTGTTTTCTTATTGATGTACTGGCATTCAAGCTTTTACTGACGTTAGTGAAAATTAAATTTTATCTTCACCGAACTATGCCGTGCTGACATTTCTAAAAGTTGCTGTTGGTTTTACCATCAGCCCAGCAATTGTTGTTGTTGTTTTCTAACATGGATAAAATGATTTGATCTACCAGTGTTGAAATAATATTTGTGATGACTTGGGAAATGTTGACAAACTATCTTTTTTTTAAAATAAGGGAACTGTTTTCAATGTAATTGTGAGGGATTTACCTTGGAACTGTTG
>CM065698.1:48434368-48436868 GCA_017654935.2 Phymorhynchus buccinoides | reverse complement strand
AATCTGTATTTTTGTATCAGACATTTATTTGATTCGTGCATTGGGGTTCTAGTTAAGCATAGTGGCAAAGACTGTATAGGGGAAGATAAGCATCCGGTCTCTTTTCCCTATATGAGTAGTGAGGACAGAAACACTGGTTATGTCCCTTTTAAACAGGACACATTTTACACTCGATAGGCCAGTTGAATTCTCCGTTCAAGTTCCAGTCTGAGTTTTTGGATAGCCTCCACTGTGAATAGTGTACTGTCCGCACTAACGATAACTCTATCAGCCCGGTTCGCCGAGCTCTTAAGTAATCCATCTTACCCTTTTAGAATATCTTCGATAGTGAGCGAAAATAGTAGAATTATTTTTAGACGGAAGTATTTCACGTGAATCTTCACTCACAGACATCGTCACGTCACAATCGGATCGAATTAAGGTCAAATCGTATGTAGTGTGTCTGGCCCATTACTCTTCATTTCGTGAGGTGTCTTGTGTCCTAAGGTCATGAATATGTACATCAAGTGGTGGAAAGTCGTCAGATATATAAATGCTGTTTTAAATATAAACGTGTCTTTAGCTATTGCATAATGTGTACTTTAATGTATGCTTTTATGTCTTGCTTTGTATATGATGTGGACAATATTGTCATACATCAGGGCTCCCATCGTCCTGCAAAGCAGGTGGTCCCAGGGACTCCTCCACTTACAGTATAGAGGGTCCTAGAGGCGGGATAGAGGGTCCCAGTGGCATTGTGAATGCTATAAAGAACTTTTCTACTGCATCCCTGGGACCCCCTGCATATTCTTGTAGAGGGTCCTTTAGAAATTTAGTACTTCATAGACCCCCAAATGGGGGTCCCTGGGAGCCCGGTACATAATGTCTTATATGTTGAAACCGCGGGTGTTGCCATATCTAATGTCTCATTATGAGATCATAAAGTTTTGTTGAAGTTGAAGTTGAACGTTGCAGGTTTGGCCTGCTGTGTGTACGTCTGCTGGTGAACGTGGGGGTGGTGGGGCTACTGGGGGGCAGCGGGTACCTCATCTTCTGGGTGGCAGACAATCTGAACGAACCCCTCCACCTTCCCACATGGATAGACGATTTCTTCAGACCTTACAGAGTGAGTACAAAGCAAAAAGCCTAAATGTCACAAAGAGTGGTTTCTTCGCAGCCTACCAACCTTGCAAAAAAAATGAAGACAACATTTTCACGAGAGGGTGGGTAGGGGGGTGGGGGGGGGGTGGGGGGTGGGTGGGGGGGGGGGGGGAATCTTCACCATCTTCCAGGTGGGAAGTGCTAACGAAACACTGACGCACCACGATTAAGTCCCTCGGTTTTTTCTGGGTAGCTGTGACCCACATACAAATGTCCCCAACTTCGAATTGAGGCTGCTCTTTAAAACGATGTTTCGGTTTGAATTTGGGGGCATTTGTATGGGAGTCAGACCTGGTCAAAACAAGATTTCTTTCCAGCTATAAGAGGGAAAACACGTGAAACCCGTGATTTTTGACACGTGATCTGGTGTGTCTTTAAGTACGGTAACAGTAGGCAGTGAGTGAGTTCACAATGATCCCCACCTGTAGTGTAGGTGAAAGGGTGGGAGTAAACCGGCTTCAAACCGGAGCTTCAGTCAGCTGCGGAGTTTTCACTCTTAGTATATTCAGTCGGTTTGTTTGTACAAGTGACTGACGATAGCAAAAATCTAGTCTTTAGCTAGATTTAGATTTAGCTAGACTGTAGCTGTGGAGGGCGGACAAACTAAGTACGATTCGACCCCAATGCGACCCGATTGTGACATTTGTGAGGCATGATTCTCGTGAAATTCTACTGTCTGATGACATCTGATGACACTGGTGAAGAGGAATCTGACGAAATCCTACGACGAAAATGACGATGTTTGTGAGTCGAGTGCCACGTGAAATACTTCCGTCTAAAAAATACTACCACTATTTTCACAGAGCCCCAAATACGCGAATCAAATAAGATGTCTGATGCAAAGATATACATATAATTATGTTATCACTGGATTCGTCTGCGGGCGACTACAAACATAGTGAACATAACTAGTAGGATTTCATCAGATTTAATTTAGACAGTACCATTTCACGTGCCTCACAAATGTCAAAATCGGGTCGCAGTGAATCGTATCGTATGTAGTGTAGCTGGCCCTTAACCCTTTCACCGCCAGCCATATTTCAGCCAAAATGTCCATTGAATGAACCTGGTTAGAGAACTTCTTCTTCTTCTGCGTTCCCATTGGTGGTTAGAGAACAAAATCCATCTGCAGTATTGGGGATTCTTCTGTGACATATATAAAATGAGGTCTGTCCTTACTTCTTAAAGGTAAGACAAATAGGTTCTTCGGATAATAATAGACCCCAATTTGATGCCTTTTAGTGACATAGGTGTTTAATCACTGGTGACTTTGGCGGTGAAAGGGTTAACCCCTTGACTACCACCAACGTATTGCGTACTGACCTGATGACATCACTGATGATGTCATCAAATGAAGAGG
>CM065698.1:48421868-48424368 GCA_017654935.2 Phymorhynchus buccinoides | reverse complement strand
CTCTTTTTCCCCTTCCTCCCTTCCTTCTATCCTCTCTTTTTTCCCTTCCTCCCTTCTTCCTCCCTTCCTCCCTTCCTTCTTCTCTCTTCCTTCTTTTTCCCCTTCCTCCCTTCCTTCTATCCTCTCTTCTTTCCCTTCCTCCCTTCCTTCTATCCTCTCTTTTTCCCTTCCTCCCTTCCTTCTATCCTCTCTTTTTCCCTTCCTCCCTTCCTTCTATCCTCTCTTTTTCCCCTTCCTCCCTTCCTTCTATCCTCTCTTTTCCCCTTCCTCCCTTCCTTCTATCCTCTCTTCTTTCCCTTCCTCCCTTCCTTCTATCCTCTCTTTTTCCCTTCCTCCCTTCCTTCTATCCTCTCTTTTCCCTCTTCCTCCCTTCCTTCTATCCTCTCTTCTTTCCCTTCCTCCCTTCCTTCTATCCTCTCTTTTTTCCCTTCCTCCCTTCCTTCTATCCTCTCTTTTCCCCTTCCTCCCTTCCTTCTATCCTCTCTTTTTCCCTTCCTTCCTTCCCCCTTCCTCTCTTTTTCCTTCCTCCCTTCCTTCTATCCTCTCTTTTTCCCTTCCTCCCTTCCTTCTATCCTCTCTTTTCCCCTTCCTCCCTTCCTTCTATCCTCTCTTCTTTCCCTTCCTCCCTTCCTTCTCTCCTCTCTTTTCCTCTTCTTTTCCCTTCCTCCCTTCCTCCCTTCCTTCTATCCTCTCTTTTTTCCCTTCCTCCCTTCCTCCTTCCTTCTATCCTCTCTTTTTCCCCTTCCTCCCTTCCTTCTATCCTCTCTTTTCCCCTTCCTCCCTTCCTTCTATCCTCTCTTTTCCCCTTCCTCCCTTCCTTCTATCCTCTCTTTTCCCCTTCCTCCCTTCCTTCTATCCTCTCTCTCCCTTCCTCCCTTCCTCCTCTATCCTCTCTTTTCCCCTTCCTCCCTTCCTTCTATCCTCTCTTTTTCCCTTCCTCCCTTCCTTCTATCCTCTCTTTTCCCCCTTTCCTCCCTTCCTTCTATCCTCTCTTTTTCCCTTCCTCCCTTCCTTCTATCCTCTCTTTTTCCCTTCCTCCCTTCCTTCTATCCTCTCTTTTCCCCTTCCTCCCTTCCTTCTATCCTCTCTTTGTTCCCTTCCTCCCTTCCTTCTATCCTCTCTTTTTCCCCTTCCTCCCTTCCTTCTATCCTCTCTTTTTTCCCTTCCTCCCTTCCTTCTATCCTCTCTTTTCCCCTTCCTCCCTTCCTTCTATCCTCTCTTCCCCCTTCCTCCTTCCTCTTCCTTCTTTTTTCCCTCTTCCTCCTCTTCCTTCTATCCTCTCCTCCCTTCCTCCCTTTCTATCCTCTCTTTTCCCCCTTCCTCCCTTCCTTTCCTTCCTCCTTCCTTTCCTTCCTCTTCCTTCTTCCTCTCTTTCTCTCCTTCCTCCCTTCCTCCTTTCTCTTTCTTTCCTTCCTCCCTTCCTCCCTTCCTTCTATCCTCTTTCCCCCTTCCTCCCTTTCCTTCCTCCCTTCCTTCTATCCTCTCTTTTCCCCTTCCTCCCTTCCTTCCTTCCCTCTTCCTCCCTCCTTCCCTTCCTCCCTTCCTCCCTTCCTTCTATCCTCTCCTTCCTCCCTTCCTCCCTTCCTCCCTTCCTTCTATCCTCTCTTTCCCCCTTCCTCCCTTCCTTCTATCCTCTCTTTTCCCCTTCCTCCCTTCCTCCCTTCCTCCTTCTATCCTCTCTTTTTCCCCCTTCCTCCCTTCCTCCCTTCCTCCTATCCTCTCTTTTCCCCTTCCTCCCTTCCTCCCTTCCTTCTTCCTTCCTCCTCTTTCCTCCCTTCCTCCCTTCCTCCCTTCCTTCTATCCTCTCTTTTCCCCTTCCTCCCTTCCTTCTATCCTCTCTTTTCCCCTTCCTCCCTTCCTCCCTTCCTCCTATCCTCTCTTTTCCCCTTCCTCCCTCCTCCTTCCTCCCTTCCTTCTATCCTCTCTTTTCCCCTTCCTCCCTTCCTCCCTTCCTTCTATCCTCTCTTTTCCCCTTCCTCCCTTCCTTCTATCCTCTCTTTTCCCCTTCCTCCCTTCCTCCCTTCCTCCCTTCCTTCTCTTTTCTTCTTTCCCCCTTCCTCCCTTCCTTCCTTCCTTCTATCCTCTCTCCCCTTCCTCCCTTCCTCCCTTCCTTCTATCCTCTCTTTTCCCCTTCCTCCCTTCCTTCCTTCCTTCTATCCTCTCTTTTCCCCTTCCTCCCTTCCTTCTATCCTCTCTTTTCCCCTTCCTCCCTTCCTCCCTTCCTTCTATCCTCTCTTTTCCCCTTCCTCCCTTCCTCCCTTCCTTCTATCCTCTCTTTTCCCCTTCCTCCCTTCCTTCTATCCTCTCTTTTCCCCTTCCTCCCTTCCTCCCTTCCTTCTATCCTCTCTTTTCCTCTTCCTTCCTCCTTCTATCCTCTCTTTTCCCCTTCCTCCCTTCCTCCCTTCCTTCTATCCTCTCTTTTTCCCCTTCCTCCCTTCCTTCTATCCTCTCTTTTCCTCCTTCCTCCCTTCCTTCCTTCCTCCTTCCTTCTTCCTCTCTT
>CM065698.1:48396868-48406868 GCA_017654935.2 Phymorhynchus buccinoides | reverse complement strand
CAATACACAAATGCAACAATTAGGGCACGTACACATACGTGCGAAGATTCCGTGCGGAAACCCGTGCGCAATCCGTAAATAAGTAGAAGAATGAAGGGAAAAGACAGTGTCCGTGCTTCCCCTAATCCGTAAATGTTTTCCCTTCTTTCTTTTACTTAGCTATGGATTGCGGCATGGGATTTCGGCATGAACTGTGTACGCGGCCGTACAGTCACACCCCGCCTAACGGGCATCTCAGTATCGCGGACTCCCTGATAATCCGGACAGTTTGACTCAGTCTCATATCTTCTTCTTCATTACTAAAAGTGTCGCCTGTATAAAGACCACCTCACAATAGGAATTGTTCGGAAATAATTAAGGGGAGTAATTTCATGGTGTGTGGGAGTGCTCTTGCCTAATGGTCAACCTATGGCGATATTTGTCACGCCAGAGGGCAGTCAATGCACTAGGGGCTTATCACGCGATTTTCTTACTTGGGCGTAGTGAGAGAGAGAGAGTGATGGTAGGACCACTCACTGTCTCTCTCTCTTTCTTTATCCCCAACTAATAGTATAGAGAGGATTAGCCCCACACGAGCGTCATGCCCTCTGGTGTGAGAAAAATCGCACTAAGTCTCTCATTCAATCGGTCAAACAGGGGAAGTTGCTCTACCATCAGCGTTCGTAGCCTATCGACTCGTGTGTTTGAGCAGACATACAGCACTTAGAGCACTGTGCGTCTTTTAAAAAAAATGTCATTTATATTTTTACGTCACATTTTGCAAGATTTATTATTTTGTGGCCAGTGGCCACCCCTAATTTTTCTTTTTAAAAAATTGCCATTCGCTGACTCGCATCCTGCCGTTTCAAGCTTCGACGCCATTGTTGCATTGTTGCTGTGGTATTTCACAGAGTAATGGAGGTAAATAACTCCAATTTTCACGAAGTTCTCTCCCCTAGTTTTTTTCTTCCGAATATCGTCTATTACGGACAGTGTTGGCCAGTACAGTCTGTAGGGTGGTCGCAATACATTTAATGTATTTTAATGTATTTCGACATATTTTTAAAATGCGTTCTGCTTTTACTGGAGTAATTGTTTGTATTCGTCCAGTTTGTTAATTACAATATTGCAGTGTTATTAGTTATTAGTTTATATTCTTTAATTGTTGTTGATAAATGTGTTTATTGTTGTTTTTCTTATGTGCACCTGGCTGCAATTTCTCTGTTATGAGATAATACAGATGATTTCATTTGATTTGATTTGATTTTCTCTGAGTTATGAGCCCCACATAATACTGACTGTTGATTTGATTTGCCCATTTGATTTGTTTCTACTGAGTTCGACTGTATGTCTTGCCCCTTTGCCCCACATCACATTACATTACGTTTCTGTGCAATTACACTGCACTATCTTATTATCTCATCTACCTTATAATTATGATGATTCTTTGCTGTGGTTCCAGGACCACAGGTGTCGCAGACTTCTCCAGGATGTGTGCCGGGACACGGAATCGGTTCCAGACCTCTCCCACCTCCACAACCGACGTCTCCTGCGTTGGGCCCAGCCTCCCCTCCTACAGCCACCTCCCACACCCCCACCCACCCCATCACCGTCACTGCCTGCAGCAGTTACGAGATACATTGGAGAGGAGACAGAACATAGCCCATAAAACAATAACAATTTAATTTATTTTAGAAAGTGACGCCTGTCCCTTGCTCGCGAGGCTCCAGGCGCCATTACAATATAAAAACAGGATTAACCCCTTGACTGCCAGAGAATATTAAAGACAAATTAATTGGGCAAATCATGCCATAACAAAATACAACTGATAGAGCCAATCTGGAAAAATGGTCTGGGGATATTACTCTCTTGACTTGTGCTGGAGCAAAAGCCAGCATATCAGAGTTATTCTTCTTCATCTGATGACATCATCAGTGATGTCATGAGGTCAGTACGTAATACGTTGGAGGCAGTCAAGTGGTTAAGAACGAAGAGAAAGGAGACACACAGATCAAAGCATGAAAACAATGTAAGAATATTATAGTGTAATAAGAACAACATACATTAAAAACATAAAGTTATATACATGTGAGGAAAATATATTATCCCCATCGCCTCCACTCTCTCCTTCACTCTGTGTGAGTCACGCCCCTCTCTCTGTGCCTCTCTGTCTCTCTGTCTGTCTGTCTGTCTGTCTCTCTCTCTCTCTCTCTCTCTCTCTCTCTCTCTCTCTCTCTCTCTCTCTCTCTCTCTCTCTCTCTCTCCCTGTAAATCTTTTCTCTCTCTGTATATCTGTTTAATGTCCCAATTTGATTCTCTGTCAATTATTTCATGTGCCAATTTTTGTTTCATTTTCTTGACTTGATTGTTTTTATGTCAATGTTTCATTGCCTGATGCATGGTGTGAGTGTGTGAGTGAGAGGGCCAGGTGCAAAGAAGCTATTGTAGCTTATCCTTTTTACCCTCAATAAAACATTCGTATTTCGTATTTCTCTTTCTCTCTCTCTCTCTCTCTCTCTCTCTCTCTCTCTCTCCCCTCTCTCTCTCTCTCTCTCTCTCTCTCTCTCTCTCTCTCTCTCTCTCTCTCTCTCTCTCTCTCTCTCTCTCTCTCTCTCTCTCTCTCTCTCTCTCTCTCTCTCTCTCTCTCTCTCTGTCTCTCTCTCTCACTCTGCACACACTATACTCACTCACACACACACACACACACACATATACACACACACACACACACACACACACACACACACACACACACACACACACACACATACACACACACACACACACACACGCACACACACACACACACAAGCACCGAGCCGTGCATAGTAGGGGAGACAACTTCTCTCCTAAACTCGTTTACATCCATGACTTGTGACCCTTGTTCCTGAACACGCTCTCTCTCTCTCTCTCTCTCTCTCTCTCTCTCTCTCTCTCTCTCTCTCTCTCTCTCTCTCTCTCTCTCTCTCTCTCTCTCTCTCTCTCTCTCTCTCTCTATCTCTCTCTCCCTCTCTGTGCGTGAGTGCGTGCATGCATGTGTGTGCTGTATTGCGTTTTTCTTATTTTCCATGTGAATTTTTGTATGGGAAAGTTTCTTGATCATAACTCCGTGTGTGTGTGCGTGCGTGCGTGCGCGCGCGCGCGTGTGTGTAAATGAAAATCAGACAGAAAAGTAGGATTTTTTAAAGTCATTACGGAAGCTTGACTTCGAATATGAACAATGTCCCTAAAAGTAGTTGATACTCTTGAGCGTACTAATAATTTGAGAGAGAGAGAGAAAAATAGAGATTTTACGCCTTCTGATTTTGAATGAGTCAAACCATAATATATAAAACTATATATTATGCATATCATTAACATACTACCAAAAAGCCTGAATATACAAAGAGGTCGCAGTCCGCAGCTGACTGAAGCCGGTTTGTTTTTTACTCCCACCCTTTCACCTACACTACAGGTGGGGATCATTGTGAACTCACTCACTACCTCTGTTACCATACGTAACACTTCCCACCTTCCACCTTTTCACCTTCCAGGTGGGAAGTGAGAAAGTTGGCTTCATTTTTTGGAAGGTTGGTAGGCTGCGAGGTAATCACTCTTTGTGACATTACGTTTAGGCTTTTTGATGCTACTGACGAAGATATTATAATTGTTTTCGTTTTAAGCGACTGCAATTAGTTGCTGTGAAGTGACATTATTATGCATTGACATAACGATATACTTTTGTTATTGTATTGTTGGATATGGATTGACGTTTGTATTACATATATACATTTTTGTTTTAGGTTAATTCATTATGGGTTTTGAAGGCCTTAGAAGTTTGTATTACTGTTTTCATCATGATGCTTCGATGCGCGGCTTTGTATGTTTTTATTTTTTAGTAAATGACAAAAATCTGTTGTGGTTGTTTGGTAATAGTATTGATACTGTGTGTGTGTGGAGGGGGGGTGCGTGCGTGCATGCGTGCGTGTGTGTGTGTGTGTGTGTGTGTGTGTGTGAGAGAGTGTTTGTGCGTGTGTGTGTGTTTGTGTGTGTGTGTGCGTGCGTATATGTATGTGTGTGAGTGTGTGTGTGTGTGTGTGTGTGTGTGTGTGTGTGTGTGTGTGTGTGTGTGTGAGAGAGAGAGAGAGAGAGAGAGAGAGAGAGAGAGAGAGAGAGAGAGAGAGAGAGAGAGAGAGAGAGAGAGAGGCAACCTTTTTTTGGCATGCTGTATGTGTGAACAGGGAAGGAGGGGGGGCAGTTTTGACCAATTGATAACCATTGGTTTGCCACTGGGTTCCTTAACGAGCGCGAAGCAAGTGAGTGATCACATGGAACCTCGGTTTGTAGTGTTCGAGTCGAGTGCTTTTTCCTAAAGGGCCAGCCACACGTCAGCTATAATCGCACGACTGTACGATACGATTTGATCACGTGATCTCGAAGCGCGAATCACATTTGTTCTTGGAGACCACGTAATCGAATCGTATCGTACATTTGTACGATTTTAGCGGACGTGTGGCTGTCCCTTAAGGTCTCAGTACACGTGGACATTTTTCACTCGTTCCCCATGGCGATACTGTGAGAGCCACTCGCAAAGGTCTCTGTACACGTTAACAATATTTGCAAAATATCACTATTTCCCCATGGCAACACAGTGAGTCGTAAGTCATATTATGAGTGGCCTGACACTATGTTGCCATGGGAGATATTTTGTGAATGTTGTTAACGTGTACACAAACCTTTAGATCACGTGCACATCACTGCGTTGTCATGGGGGGGTGATGTGAAGAAATGTTCACCTTTAAAGAGCATTCTGACACTTCTGTATGTGTCTGCGTGTGTCTGCGTGTGCATTTGTGTGTGTGTGTGTGTGTGTGTGTGTGTGTGTGTGTGTGTGTGTGTGTGTGTGTGTGTGTGTGTGTGTGTGTGTGTGTGTGTGTCTGTCTGTCTGTCTGTCTGTCTGTCTGTCTGTCTGAATATGTATGTGTTTGTGTGTATGATCGTGCGTGCGTGCGTGCTTGTGTGTGAGTGCGTGCGTGCGCGCATGCGACGTGTATTTATGTGTCTCTGTCTGTGTGTCTGTCACAGTTTTGATTGTCACGATCTGCCCTGGTCAACCACGTAGGAGATGACGAACACAATTATCATGGGCTGACATGACGTGTATGCTTTTTCTCTCTCCTAAACAGGTTTTGCAAGGACTAATGATCCTATAACAGGAGTCTAACCCACTCCACCCCTCCACCCCTTTCCCTTCTCTGCTCCCCCCTTCTCTACCACCCCTTTCTTCACCCCTCGATCTATGCTTCCCCCAACATACTATGCTTACCAAAACTCATAACCCCACGGCCTGCTTACTCGACACACCCATATGCCAACCATACCGTTGCTTCTTTTTTTTCTTTTTCGAAAAGTTCTAAAACCATACGTCAACTGGTTTTTGTGTAACTTGAAATGAAACGCACAGTCTGTCTCCCTGTCTTTTTTTTTGGTATCTACCTGTCTGCCGCGCCAAGGGTACATCACAACTTTCTTAGCCGAAATGTCTGTCTCTGTCTTATCGATTTAGTTGCGTAGCTGAAATGTTGACGTTCGTCCATGCTTGGTGTTCGACAAGGGTCATCCGAAATATTACCAGGCTATATTAAGGGCGTTTTGGGTGGGGTTTGTTTTTCTACACCGAAATGATTTGAGGACAGCTGGCGTCAAAGACCCACCAGATCACGTGTCAAAATCACGGGTTTCACGGGGTTTTCCTCTTATAGCTGGTAATATGTCCCCAAATTCGAAACGAAACATCATTTTAAAGAGCAGTCTCAATTTGAAGTTGGGGCAATTGTATGTGGGTCACAGCTACCCAGAAAAATACAAGGGATTTAATCGTGGTGGGTCAGTGTGTCTTTAATTAAGGAAGTCCCCGCAACAGGCCAACAAATCCCTTCGGATGCAGTACTAAGAGTCTGTAGAAATGCCCGCTTGTTTGAGAGTCGTAGTCTTTCACACAAAAACCTAAAACTGTACCTCGAGTTTCCATTACTGTAGAAAATAATTTGACTATAACTGTCACTGTACTATTGTTCTCTTTCTACAGGCTAAAGTAACTAATAAAAGAAGCCATTTTGAGTGAACGTTCCAGTATATACTCAACCCATTACTACATTCCCCTCCGCCCCCACCCCAGTTTGGTTTTCATGCTTCGTACTTAAGTTGGCTTCTTGTGTCTCAGAGAGAGAGAGAGAGAGAGAGAGAGAGAGAGAGTTCAGGTAGGCTGTCAAAGCCGTTTTGTAAACACCAACTCAAGACTGGTCGCTTGTCAAGAATGACTTGCAACTCTCTCTCTCTCTCTCTCTCTCTCTCTCTCTCTCTCTCTCTCTCTCTCTCTCTCTCTCTCTCTCTCTCTCTCTCTCTCTCTCTCTCTCTCTCTCTCTCTCTCTCTCTCTCTCTCTTCTCATTGCCCCTCTTACTCTTTCTATGTCTCTGTCTGTCTCCCCATTCTTCTTCTTCTTCTTCTTCTTCTTCTTCTTCTTCTTCTTCTTCTTCTTCTTCTTCTTCTTCTTCTTCTTCTTCTTCAACTACATCAACCACTAATCTCCTGCCTTGGTTCAACTGATTAACATGAAAAACCCCACTATCAGAATGTGTCATCGTCCATGCTCGATCTGTTGTTGCAGTGATACACACAAACCAGGCTCGTTGTTTCGTCCAGGTGAGCTCAATAGGTAAAGTAGAGTGACCATTGACCAATGACCTTCATTTTGAAACACGGCCTAGATATTACCGATACCAAACCTCCTAGGCCCCTCTGTTCAAACGTTATCGTGTTCGCATTGCCAGACACACACATAGCCAGGAACGAACACACATCCCTGCAAACATTAACCATCTTTCTCTTCGCGGTTGGTAAGCACATGGAAAAGTTAAGGAATACAAAAAATAATAAGAAGGGGACTATCATTATCGCATTGGGATGGGCAAAAGGAGCTTGCATAATTGACTGAGTCTATTTCTTCAAAATCTTTCGAAAGAAATGATATTAATAGTAAATCTTGAAGGCTACAAGAAGAAAATATGTTTAACATCCTCCGGTCTGGAACAGACACATATGGGACATTAGTAGATATACAGATGGTGGGAACGATCCTGGAGGCAATGCCCGGAGGCAGTGCAACACCAGGAAAGTCCCGAATTTTTAACAATACAGGCTACAAACGCAGCCAGAATGGCTTATAGCGGGGTGCCTTAGCGGAAAAAATTGGCCGAATCTTACATATTGTCATGCCGCTTCGCACAGTGAAAAGGGCATCTATGCGAATAAAACAACACACCATTGGGCAACCTCTGTACGATCTACGGGGCGAATGTTAGCTTAACTATTGATTGATGTTGCGTGATATCGATGTCCTATGATAACATACCAAAGAACTAAGCAGAGTGAACATCTGCTAAGGACCCCCCACTATTATTATTCATGAACTCTGCAGAGAAACACACAGAAACAAACTGTGTGACACAGACACAGACTCTCTAGCTCTATGGGAAAAAACTAATACAGTAGTACACACTTCCAACCTTTGCACTCATTTTAAAAAAAAGTCTTGGAGCAGGTTCTTGCAGACCGGACTTTGCCAAACAGGCTAACAGGGCATAATGGAACCGAACCGGTCTGACCGCTCAGTCTGTCTTTTGCGACCCCTCCCAGCAAACAGAGCTTTTTGGTGTGTGGACCAACACCCGGTTACTGTAAGAACTGTAGCCCTTTGTGATCGGAACATATGGTTGTATTACTTTGCCTCTGTCTGTGTGTGTGTGTGTGTGTGTGTGTGTGTGTGTGTGTGTGTGTGTGTGTGTGTGTGTGTGTGTGTGTGTGTGTGTGTGTGTGTGTGTGTGTGTGTGTGTGTGTGCGTGTGTGTGTGTGTGTGTCTGTCTATCTGTTTTTGTCTGTCTGTTTCTTGTTTGTCTATTTGTCTATATGTCCGTCTGTGTGTCTTTCATTTAACGCGTGTCTGATCTGTCTGTCTGTGTGTCTGTGTGTCTGTCTGTCTGTCTGTCAACCTGCCTGTCTGTGTATCTGTCTGTTTGTCTCTGTGTGTGTGTTCTGTCTGCCTCTCTGTCTGTCTGTCTGTCTCTCTGTCTCTCTCTCTCTCTGTGTCTCTCTCTCTCTGTCTGTCTCTCTCTCTCTCTCTCTCTCTCTCTCTCTCTCTCTCTCTCTCTCTCTCTCTCTCTCTCTCTCTCTCTCTCTCTCTCTCTCTCTCTCTCTCTCTCTCTCTCTCTCTCGATAGTATGGTTATGTCAGGGAGTCGGCTATGAACATGGATTTATTTCTGAGTTTAAATATAGACTTATAGCCTCTTACAAACAAAACTCTCATATGGAAATGGAAGATAACGATCTCATTCTCCTCTCTATTCTCTTCTCTCTCAGTATTTCAAGCTGAAAAATATCTTTCGATTCTTTCAGACAGATCTCTAGAATCTGCCTTAGCCGTTTTCTCTCAAGAACATTTCTCTTTAAAGGCTCTCTCTTTCTCTCTCAATACAGACAGACGCTACAGATATTCTTATGGTGACGCCCCAATGTGTAATTACCTCTCTTGAAGATCCAGCGTAAATTTTTTTTTCAACTGTGTAAGCAATAAATCTTTGACGAACAGGTGTCTATTGTTCAATACTAGAGAGGCAGTTAACACTAAAGATTTGTGGCCTCTTCACTGTCTGATTTCATTTCTTAATTATCTCCCTTGCAAAACAGCTAGAAGAGGATCAATAAGGAAGAGATAATGTGAAAAATCTGCACTTCTAGTCATGCTCATAATTTTGCTTGTTGTGCCTATGGTTGGTGTATTTATCAAGTAGTAATTATTTTTTGAATAAACATTTCAAAGAGATAACAATCTACAAATATTGCTAATGCTTTAAATTGTTGAATATTCAATAAAGCAAGCAATCTAAGAGTGTTTGAAAATGGCAGTGTGTCAACATTATTGTTTTCAAAAGAACCTTGTTTTCAATTCTGTAAGCTAAAGAGAAACTCTTTTTTTTCTTCGGTTTTAGTAAAAAAAACATTTCTCTCAGGATTTTAAGATGAAGAGAAATTTATGGTCAAAACGGGGCCCATATTTCAGTTTATGGGCTACTGGAAGTATGTTTATCTGCTTGCCACCTGTTGTTGCCTTTCCTGGACGTTTGTTTAAAGGGTTAACCAGCCCTTTCGCCATACCCCTGACCTCCCAAAGACGTTTCGGCTTTAGGTCTCCAAGACCATTTCCTTTGGAACAAGTCTGTGTCATTTTTTTCTGCCAAAAAGTGACATAGTCGACATGAGGTCAGTATGATTTTGTTTTTCTTCTTCTTTTTGTGTCATTTAGTTCTAATTATTTGTCATATATTCTTATGATTGAAGCTGTTTGTGAAATTAACAAACGGAAAGTAACCTCACAGACAAAAAGCCATAATCATTTATCCTGTACTTAGGCTGGGTTCACATTAGACGCGTAAGTTCCGTATGAAAACCCTAAATAAGTGGAAGAAAACGGATAAAGTTTAACTTCATAGGGGAAATTCGGACACGTGCGCAAATCTTTTCCCTTCTTTGTTTCACTTATTTATATTGCGTACGGGTTTGAATATCCGCTTATGTGTGTAGACCTTACTCTTTGATTTTAGTTTTAAAGCTAAACGTAATAGGCGATAGCATACTCCGAAGGTCTTAGGAGAAAAACAAATATGCACAGTCTTCATTATAAAAAAAACATGATAAATAGAAGACATTATATTATTCAAAACGTAAATCATATGCTTTTGCATGGTTCATAGGAATGCTCAGAATGTGGTATAATAACATGGGTGCAACTTTTCCTGGTATACAAGGATTTTCCTGTTTTTGAATTTTACGAAAAAAGAAAGTTCCTTTGTTTTTTTAATTTATCCAACAAGATCTTTGTGTGCCTACTGGATTTTTCAAACACTTTAAAATAAGCATGTGTATAAAATTGTGATAAATTGTGGACAAAGCAAACTGAAATACCTTCATAAATCAATTGTTGCTT
>CM065698.1:48389368-48391868 GCA_017654935.2 Phymorhynchus buccinoides | reverse complement strand
TCTCTCTCTCTCTCTCTCTCTCTCTCTCTCTCTCTCTCTCTCTCTCTCTCTCTCTCTCTCTCTCTCTCTCTCTCTCTCTCTCTCTCTCTTCTCCCTCCTCTCTCTCTCTCTCTCTCTTCTCTCTCTCTCTCTCTCTCTCTCTCTCTCTCTCTCTCTCTCTCACTCTCCACCAAGGACAGATTGGAAGAATAAGGCTTCTTTGCCTAAAATCTTAATCCTTGGAAGATAAACTGTCAAGTTTCAAGCTTCTCTCTCTCCCTCCCCATCCGCACCCTCAACCCATTCCCACACTTTTACACAAAAATGAAGTACACATTGTATCCGTCTACACACAACCACCTTCAACACAATGATCAACCAATTATCCCATCGTGACAGGGCGGGAGCAGTAGCAGCAGTAGTGGTTCTACTGCTGGCAGTATGGGCAGTGGAAGGGGACGTGAAGCGCCAGAGGCGAACCTACCCTTCACGGTGCTACCTGGGCACGCCCTGCTGGCCCTCCAACGAGGACATCGCCACGCTGGATAAAGCCACCACGGGGTTCGTCCTGCAGCCTTCCTCCACGGTAAACCTTGAACATCATTATTAGGCATAATAATAATAATAAATAAAGCTTCTATAGCGCTCTTCGATTATACAAAATCATCCTCAGAGCGCTTTAAGAATATTACGAGAGAAAACAATCAAGAAGAAAAACATTATTATAAAACAATATGAAGAATATACATTAAAAACAAAAACAAACAAAAAACAATGCTCACGCCGTTCATCACCACCCTCCCACCCCTTTCACATACACATCATAGACACCACTTCAATTTATTTTTGTTTAAATAAAAAGAAGCATAAAAGATAATTATTAACAGAATTTAAAGTAGAAATCAAAATAATCCAACCCGAACCGCTCTTTCAAACCCCCCACCCAGCTTCCCTTGTCTTCACATACAGACTCACGAACTCTCATAACATAGCATCTGGGAAGACACAAAAATAAAGGCATGGACAAACAGGTATTAGGCATTTCATAGTCACTGAGGCGTCTTTGTGAAATTCGGGTTGCTCCCACCACCTGGAGAGCGCGTCGCAGCCAGAGGCGCGCCACCCATTTTTTAATGCGATTTTTGTGTGACTGATGAGGAAGGAAAGGGGGGTGGGGTTAATTGTGACCAAATGACAACTATTTCGTTGCCACTGGTTTAACGTACTGCTAAGTGCATGGGTACACGGGACGTCGGTTTATTGTCTCATCCGAAAGACTCCACGTTAAGACCGTAAGGCCTAGTGCAAAGTGAGAGGAAAAATCCCCTGTACCCAGGTTCGAACTCGGGTTTACTTGATTTTTCTGCTCGAAGTGAACGCGCTACCACTGTGCCACTCTACACCAGTCGACTCCACTATGACGATTAGTATTGGTATTGGCATGACCTTTATTGTCACAGAGGCTCGTCTCGTCTTTTCCTTCTTTCATTTATTTCATGTTAAATCACTCTTCTGGTTTAAATGTTTTATTTACGACAGAAACGTGAACAACAGCAATAACATAACTAAGCAACAACAAGCAAAGTTTATGGCTGTGCTCAATTCACGTTACTTACATAGCATAAATATTGGCGGAATCATACCTGTTCACGAGGGACAAAGTACAAACGTGTTATCACAACAAACAACAACAAAGTATGAATACAACAACAAAAAAGCAAAACGTAGAACAAAATGAAAAATAGACAAAGCATCAGTCAAAAGAAATCCTCAAAATCTTATTGTTAATCCTAAGCGATCGGAATACATATGTATTCACACACACACACACTCACGCGCACAGAGAGAGAGAGAGAGAGAGAGAGAGAGAGAGAGAGAGAGAGAGAGAGAGAGAGAGAGAGAGAGAGAGAGAGAGAGAGAGAGAGAGAGAGAGAGAGAGAGAGAGAGAGAGAGAGAGAGAGAGAGAGAGAGAGAGAGAGAGAGAGAGAGAGAGAGAGAGAGAGAGAGTGTGTCCACAATTTTTGAGTGGCATGTTTTCTTTGCAGAGCTACCGCAGCTACATCCTGAATGCAAATGAGCGCGTGACGAAGCACCCGGGCCTCGTGCTGGTGGCCCAATCAGAGGCCGACGTGCAGAAGGGCGTGCAGTTCGCGCGGAAGTTCCACCTTCTCCTCTCCTTCCGCGGAGCCAACGCTCTGACCTATGACCTCACTGGAAGGTGAGCAGTAGAGAGAGCTGTACAATACGATGATGGCCACCTGTGATTTTTGACTGCCCTTGACGTTTTACTCAGAAGGCTTTTAGCGTTGTGCTGGCATATTTGTAGGGGCCAATCATTGCAAAATGAGAATTGTACAGTAAATGATTTTCTTCCAATAAAGGATTCTCTTGGTACAACTCACTCTTTTGTTCAAGATTATGACTTTCAAACTAGTACGCATTTACAATGACTAAAGCTTACAAAATACAACATGCTAAGTAGACTATAAACCAACAATCAAAGAGGTTAACTTTACATCAG
>CM065698.1:48376868-48379368 GCA_017654935.2 Phymorhynchus buccinoides | reverse complement strand
CCGGAGAGAGCGTCGCCGCAAGTGCAGCGCCTACCCATTTAAAAAAAAATTGGGGGAGGGGCACAGGGTGAGGGGTGGGCACACTTGGAAAACCTAGCTATCAATTTGGTCATACCAGGCAGCGGGATTTCTCCCTGCTCCTGCCGACTTCCACCTGCCGTGGGATTTTTACTAGCTACGTGTCCCCATCCGAAGGATTGGACGTTCAGTTCGATTTTCCTGTCAAACTAGAAAGAAAGGGAGAGGCCGGGATTCGAACCCGGGTCACTCACGCTGCAGTCACGCATTACATTTGACAGGTGAACGTCTTAACCACTCTGCCACCTTTCTCCCTCTTTTAGTTTTTTTATCACGGACCAGGGCCTGTATTCACGTTGAGATAGCATGAGACTTAGCATCATGCTAACTTAGAAGCTCTTCCAAAAGTCCTATTAAATCCAATAGGACATTGGAAGAGCTTCTAAGTTAGCATGATGCTAAGTCTCATGCTATCTCAACGTGAATACAGACCCAGGGCCACATTTTTTCTGCGGAGCCGGGAACCTTCATGCATATGCATGGTTCTTGCCCCTAGGGCCTCTCCCAATAAGCTAAGGAATCTGGGGGCCGTTTGCTGATCAAGAAATAGCACGGTACTGATGTACTGGCGCTTGTCGTTTGCTTCCGATTCTCTCGATCTGTTAACCCTTTCACAGCCAAAGTCGCATTTTAGCACCACAGTGACTTAACACCTATTTCACTAAAAGGCATCAAATTGGGGTCTATTATCCAAAGACCCCTATTGTCTTAGTTTTGGGAAGTAAGGATAGACCGTATTAAATATATACGCCACAGAAGAATCCCCAATAATGCAGATGAATTGTCTTCTCTACCCAGGTATATTTAATGGACATTTTTGGCTTAAATATGGCTGGCGGTGAAAGGGTTAATCTGCTTTCTCAGCCCCGTCATGCTTTAACTCTAGTCTTATTGAATACGAGTTATGATTTTTTGCATTAAATTTCGTGACACGTGAATGGACCATGTAAAGATAGTCCGTTTCACTCCAAGGCACCGAATTACTCTGTTGATCACTGTGGTGCTAAAATGTGACTTTGGCGGTGAAAGGGTTAAAGTGAACTAAGTCAAGGTGTTAAGAGGCACGTGCATATGCATTCTAACGTGTGTCTACAGGCTTTCGGCGAAGGCGTGGATCCCCGGTTCGCCCCTGAAGATCTGGAGGACTGGAAGACGGCCCTATACTCCAGCAAGTACGCCACTCTGCTGGAGGTGAAGAGTCGCTACGACATCGACAACTTCCTCTGGTCCTTCAATGGCGTTGCTTCCGACTTCCGCCTCAACTGCCGCTACGGGAAGTGCCACTGAAGCGGAAGTGTCACGTTTCCGTTTAGCTTCATAACGCAATGGTGTTATTGAAACGGAAACGATTTATAAGATCTGCATAATTCTAAATGCCTCATATGGCCCTTTGGTCCAGAGGGTGTTAAACTTCTATTTTTCTCTCTCTTGAAACGGAAACGAAAATAGCAAGCTTCCGTTAAAGACCCCGTACGTCACGTGCCACATTCCCTCTTATGCTAGGAAGATTTATTAAGATTTCTTACTAGCTATAAGAGGGAGAACACGTGAAAACCGTGATTTTGACACGTGACGTGGGGGGTCTTTAAGGGACGACAACAGTTGGATCGTAAATGGAAGCAGCAAGTTTCTTCTTGCGCGATGAGCGGTTCTTTATGTGTTTGTTATTGGGGGTAATATAATTATACACCCTGTTGTTGTTGTTGATGTTGATTGTATTCAGCTAATGTGAATTTAGGGACGTCACGTATAGCTATTCTCTCGTGCAAGAATGTTGTTCGTTTGTGTCTGTTTATTTTTCCACAAGTATTTGTTTTCCCTTCGAATATCAGTTCAGCTTTATTTTGTAATAGGCTAACTTAAATGTGTCTGTGATAAAACAGTGTCATGTTTGTGTTTCTTTGTTACTGTTTATTTTTGTTGATTACACTTTTTCACTCTATTAACCTCTTTGTCGAACAAAGCTACGTTCACGTTTTGTGCATTTGGCCTAATCTATCTTAAACAATCTTCTGTGAGGCCATTTCCACTATCACTCATTGACTTTGTTCAAATGAATACATGTTAATTAGATAAAAAGTTAGCTGTGATTTAGAATTTTAATACAAAATTTCATGTCACTGGAAATAGAACACTATTTGAGTCCACTTGAAAAAAAAAATCATTTTTTGCTGTTAATACAACATTCTAAACGTGTATTTCTTCTTGTGAACTTTGCTTGAATTCTCAGTTAGAAATAAAATATGTTGACTCGTCTTTCTCTTTTGTGTGTATGTGCGTGCGTGTGTATGCATGCGTGCGTGCGTAGGTGTGTGTGTGTGTGTATGCATGCGTGCGTTCATACGTGAGTGTAGTGTGTGTGTGTGCGTGTGTGCGTGTGAGTATGTGTGTATGTGCGCGCGCGTGTGAATGTGAGTGTATG
>CM065698.1:48354368-48369368 GCA_017654935.2 Phymorhynchus buccinoides | reverse complement strand
CCTCTCCCGACCTCTCTCTCGTCCTCTCTCTCTCTCTCTCTCTCTCTCCTCTCTCTCTCTATTATATATATATATATATATATATATATATATATATATATATAAGAAAAAGATACAGAAAAAGATAACAGCCGCACAAGCCAAACTTCCCACACTCCCACTCCACACAACTCTGTAGGACTAAAAAGTTGCATTTGAAATGCCGAATTGATGAAACTTTTCTGTATCTAATGTATAAATTTGTGAACTTCAGAAACAGTTAACGTTATAAAATATTCTGTGTTCCTTTTAAAAAAATTTTTTTATATTTTTTTATTAATAATAAAAATATATAAAATGTGCTGATTTACTTTTTCTCCCAATGGGGGAGGGACAGTGCCCGATGCAAAGACAGCTGTTTCGTCTTTGAGAAAGACTCTTCAGTCTCCATATCGGCCTGCAAAGAATGTCCACAGTGAACATTCAAACTGAGCTAGAAGACCTTCCCCAAAAGAAAGGTTGTCCTCTTTGCACCAGATCGAAAGTCCACAATAAAAGCAAACCAGCACAAAGTTAAACCAGAAAAAGTAAAAAGCTTATGTAAAATGAAACAAAATAATAATGTTCTGAAATTTTAATTTCAAAAAACCTAATAGACCTGACTAAAAAGGGCAAACTACTGAGGTGATATCCAAATTAAGGATACAAATAGTAGTATGCTATGGTGGAGGCAAAACGTTGGAAGCCATCCTAGGGATCTGCCAGTCAGGATGTCCTCTATATATTAAATTTATATAATTTTTTATTTTTTATTATTTTATTTTTTTTAACACGGAACATTACTCAAAAGTTAACGTTAACTGGTTTTGTTTCTGAGGTTCACAAATAAAGACATTGGACACAGAAAAGCTTTATCAAAGCAAACTATATATATATATATATATATATGTATGTGACCCAGCACCACGAAAGGGTCATTAAGTGTCAAAGTGACCATTCTGAGACAATGGCATAGCTGCAAACGTCAGACAATTCTCTTTCTAATTATAAAAACATTATTGTATCCTTTTGTGTTGTAAAGATATGAGCATTTACGTTTGGCAAAGGGACTGTTGGACACTTTGAGCAATCAGTCTAAAATCTAACATTGCCTGTGAAAATGCATCAACTTACAAAATTTCAAACACTTTTTGGAATATTTAGAGACCATAATTATTAAAGATTATCCTTTATTGACAACAAAGATAAGATGTTAGAGAACAAGAAAATACCCATAACTCAAAATTAATTTAAAAAAAAATGAGTTTTTTGACTTTGCAAGCCTGTTGTGAGAAACTAGCCCATCGACTTAATGTCCCTTTCGTCGTGCTGGGTCACATATAGGGTAGGCAATGCCCATATAAGTACGTACCAATCTCTTTTTGTGGCTTTCTTATGCTCCATATGTGCCTTCCCAGGTCGAGAGGACGTAAAGCCCTATATTTCGTTCGTTTGTGGCTTTCTCTTGACTACAGACAGAGAACATAAATGTGTGTGTGCGGCGTGTGCGTGTGTATGTATCTGTGTGCGTGTGTGTGTGTGCGTGTGCGTGTGTGTGTGTGTGTGTGTGTGTGTGTGTGTGTGTGTGTGTGTGTGTGTGTGTGTGTGTGTGTTTCGTCCAAGGTTTGCTGTTTCGAAAGACCAAGACAATAGGCAAACCACTGTGGCAAAACATATGGTATTTGAACAAAGTTTATTATATATATCGCTTTCAGTTTTGTGTGTGAATGTTTTGTAGTCGTAGAGATATAGCTGTCCCATGAATAAGGTATTCTGCATCGTGTAATTATTGCTGGTGTACAATACGTTCTCCTGGGTTCCATACTATATCAAGTGTAATCTTTGATGGATTTGCTAACACAATTCCTTCATTTGCACACACACACACACACACACACACACACACACACACACACACACACACACACACACACACACACACACACACACACACACACACACACACACACACACACACCAGCACAGATTCCGTCACCTTACTACACAACACCAACATAATAATGACCACCTGCAAACCACTTACATAACAGACTCCTAATCCTTAATCCTGTCATGTCTTATCTCCCTACCTAGCTGCCCAGACACCAACGATCGCTTTCAGCGCTTACATCTCCGACGAACCTCACGTGCAAGCTTCCAAAGCCTCGACGGTCCCCTTCAGAGGAGTAATCACCAACATAGGAGGCGGCTACAACCCGGCCTCGAGCGCGTTCACTGCCCCACAATCCGGACAATACTTTTTCATCGTTCACGCCGATTGCTCCACCGATTTAAGAGCTCTGGTCCTCACACACAATGGTCGAGCCGTGATTGAAGCCGACAACGATCACCAAGATGGTCACGTGACCGGAACGGGTGTCCTTGACCTTCGGAAGGGTGACGTGGTGACCACGCAGTTTTACAGCGACGCTGGGTTCTTGGATGCTGGGATTGAGTCCACGTTGTCAGGTTTCCTGGTGAAATGAGTGAACAATATATTAACAATAACGACAAGTCATTGTGTTTTACACTAGCTTCAGAGCCCGCCATGTCCCGTCATAAAGTCGTGTGTATAATAATGATAAAATAAGGCTATATTGAGTTTTCATGTTGGACTATTTTTCTATTATGATTGATTGATGCTGGGACCATGAGGAATAATAAAATGCTGTTGAAGCCGCAGCTACAGGTTTCAAAGTCCTATGTGTGGTGCTGCTAATAAACGCAAGCAGAGGAGGAGAATAATTAGTAGATAACAGAGAGAGAGAGAGAGAGAGAGAGAGAGAGAGAGAGAGAGAGAGAGAGAGAGAGAGAGAGAGAGAGAGAGAGAGAGAGAGAGAGAGAGATAGAGAGAGAGAGAGAGAGAGAGAGAGAGAGAGAGAGAGAGAGACTTGCTTTGCATAACTGTTGCTGGCTAGTGTCATTCTTGAATGTTGTTTTTGTTGTCTATTTGTTGATGAATAATTGATTGTAAAGCACTTCGGGCTCATCTGAGGTAAAGCGCTATATAAATGTACTATTATTATTATTATAAGGATGCAAGTGAATGCGAGAAAGTGAATACACCTTTTTTCCCCATGGGACTGTTTTTATCTCTACAATGCGCAAGCACGCACGCATGCTTGCACGCACGCACACACACACACGCACACGCACATGCACACACACAATACACCATGCATATGCTAAGCCATCTCCATTCCCCGGGAAATCCCATCCCCACCCCAATGCAATCTCACCCCCACCCCGGGGAAACGCATCCCCACCCCGGGAGATCATATCCCCACCCCGGGGCAATCCCATCACCATCTCACCCCGGGGCATCCCCATCTCAACTCGGGGCAATCCCATCCCCATCACCTCAATCCCCCCATCTCAATCGGGGCAATCCCATCCCCATCTCACCCCGGGGGCAATCCCATCCCCATCTCACCCCGGGGCAATCCCATCCCCATCTCACCCCGGGGCAATCCCATCCCCATCTCACCCCGGGGCAATCCCATCCCCATCTCACCCCGGGGCAATCCCATCCCCATCTCACCCCGGGGCAATCCCATCCCCATCTCACCCCGGGGCAATCCCATCCCCATCTCACCCCGGGGCAATCCCATCCCCATCTCACCCCGGGGCAATCCCATCCCCATCTCACCCCGGGGCAATCCCATCCCCATCTCACCCCGGGGCAATCCCATCCCCATCTCACCCCGGGGCAATCCCATCCCCATCTCACCCCGGGGCAATCCCATCCCCATCTCACCCCGGGGCAATCCCATCCCCATCTCACCCCGGGGCAATCCCATCCCCATCTCACCCCGGGGCAATCCCATCCCCATCTCACCCCGGGGCAATCCCATCCCCATCTCACCCCGGGGCAATCCCATCCCCATCTCACCCCGGGGCAATCCCATCCCCATCTCACCCCGGGGCAATCCCCCGGGGCAATCCCATCCCCATCTCACCCCGGGGCAATCCCATCCCCATCTCACCCCGGGGCAATCCCATCCCCATCTCAACCCGGGGCAATCCCATCCCCATCTCACCCCGGGGCAATCCCATCCCCATCTCACCCCGGGGCAATCCCATCCCCATCTCACCCCGGGGCAATCCCATCCCCATCTCACCCCGGGGCAATCCCATCCCCATCTCACCCCGGGGCAATCCCATCCCCATCTCACCCCGGGGCAATCCCATCCCCATCTCACCCCGGGGCAATCCCATCCCCATCTCAATCCCATCCCCACCCCGGGGCAATCCCATCCCCATCTCACCCCGGGGCAATCCCATCCCCATCTCACCCCGGGGCAATCCCATCCCCATCTCACCCCGGGGCAATCCCATCCCCATCTCACCCCGGGGCAATCCCATCCCCATCTCACCCCGGGGCAATCCCATCCCATCCCCATCTCACCCCGGGGCAATCCCATCCCCATCTCACCCCGGGGCAATCCCATCCCCATCTCACCCCGGGGCAATCCCATCCCCATCTCACCCCGGGGCAATCCCACCCCCATCTCACCCCGGGGCAATCCCACCCCCATCTCACCCCGGGGCAATCCCATCCCCATCTCACCCCGGGGCAATCCCATCCCCATCTCACCCCGGGGCAATCCCATCCCCATCTCACCCCGGGGCAATCCCACCCCCATCTCACCCCGGGGCAATCCCATCCCCATCTCACCCCGGGGCAATCCCATCCCCATCTCACCCCGGGGCAATCCCATCCCCATCTCACCCCGGGGCAAATCCCATCCCCATCTCACCCCGGGGCAATCCCATCCCCATCTCACCCCGGGGCAATCCCATCCCCATCTCACCCCGGGGCAATCCCATCCCCATCTCACCCCGGGGCAATCCCATCCCCATCTCACCCCGGGGCAATCCCATCCCCATCTCACCCCGGGGCAATCCCACCCCCATCTCACCCCGGGGCAATCCCATCCCCATCTCACCCCGGGGCAATCCCATCCCCATCTCACCCCAGGGGCAATCCCATCCCCATCTCACCCCGGGGCAATCCCATCCCCATCTCACCCCGGGGCAATCCCATCCCCATCTCACCCCGGGGCAATCCCATCCCCATCTCACCCCGGGGCAATCCCATCCCCATCTCACCCCGGGGCAATCCCATCCCCATCTCACCCCGGGGCAATCCCATCCCCATCTCACCCCGGGGCAATCCCATCCCCATCTCACCCCGGGGCAATCCCATCCCCATCTCACCCCGGGGCAATCCCATCCCCATCTCACCCCGGGGCAATCCCATCCCCATCTCACCCCGGGGCAATCCCACCCCCATCTCACCCCGGGGCAATCCCATCCCCATCTCACCCCGGGGCAATCCCATCCCCATCTCAACCCGGGGCAATCCCATCCCATCCCCCCATCTCACCCCCCCACCCCGGGGCAATCCCATCCCCATCTCACCCCGGGGCAATCCCATCCCCCATCTCACCCCGGGGCAATCCCAAAACCATCTCACCCCGGGGCAATCTCATCCCCATCTCACCCCGGGGCAATCCCATCCCCCATCTCACCCCCGGGGCAATCCCACCCCCATCTCACCACCCCGGGGCAATCCCCCCCCATCTCACCCCGGGGCAATCCCATCCCCATCTCACCCCGGGGCAATCCCATCCCCATCTCACCCCGGGGCAATCCCATCACGGGGCAATCCCATCCCCATCTCACCCCGGGGCAATCCCATCCCCATCTCACCCCGGGGCAATCCCACCCCCATCTCACCCCGGGGCAATCCCATCCCCATCTCACCCCGGGGCAAATCCCATCTCACCCCAATCACCCCCACCCCAGGGGCAATCCCACCCCCATCTCACCCCGGGGCAATCCCACCCCCATCTCACCCAGGGGCAATCCCATCCCCATCTCACCCCGGGGCAATCCCATCCCCATCTCACCCCGGGGCAATCCCATCCCCATCCCCGGGGCAATCCCACCCCCATCTCACCCCGGGGCAATCCCATCCCCATCTCACCCCGGGGCAATCCCACCCCCATCTCACCCCGGGGCAATCCCATCATCCCACCCCGGGGCATCATCACCCCGGGGCAATCCCATCCCCATCTCACCCGGGGGGGCATCCCCATCTCATCAATCCCATCATCTCACCCCGGGGCAATCCCACCCCCATCTCCCCCATCTCACCCCGGGGCAATCCCACCCCCACCCCCATCTCACCCCGGGGCAATCCCATCCCCATCTCACCCCGGGGCAATCCCACCCCCATCTCACCCCGGGGCAATCCCATCTCCCCCATCTCACCCCGGGGCAATCCCATCCCCATCTCACCCCGGGGCAATCCCATCCCCATCCCACCCCGGGGCCCCATCTCCCTCACCCATCGGGGCAATCCCATCCCCATCTCACCCAGGGGCAATCCCCTCACCCCCATCTCACCCCGGGGCAATCCCATCCCCATCTCACCCCGGGGCAATCCCATCCCCTCTCACCCCGGGGCAATCCCATCCCCATCTCACCCCGGGGCAATCCCACCCCCATCTCCGGGGCATCTCTCACCCATCTCACACCCGGGGCAATCCCATCCCCATCTCACCCCGGGGCAATCCCACCCCCATCTCACCCAGGGGCAATCCCATCCCCATCTCACCCAGGGGCAATCCCATCCCCATCTCACCCCGGGGCAATCCCATCCCCATCTCACCCCGGGGCAATCCCATCCCCATCTCACCCCGGGGCAATCCCATCTCACCCCGGGGCAATCCCATCCCCATCTCACCCCGGGGCAATCCCATCCCCATCTCACCCCGGGGCAATCCCATCCCCATCTCACCCCGGGGCAATCCCATCCCCATCTCACCCCGGGGCAATCCCATCCCCATCTCACCCCGGGGCAATCCCATCCCCATCTCACCCAGGGGCAATCCCACCCCCATCTCACCCAGGGGCAATCCCACCCCCATCTCACCCCGGGGCAATCCCACCCCCATCTCACCCAGGGGCAATCCCACCCCCATCTCACCCAGGGGCAATCCCACCCCCATCTCACCCAGGGGCAATCCCACCCCCATCTCACCCCGGGGCAATCCCACCCCCATCTCACCCCGGGGCAATCCCACCCCCATCTCACCCAGGGGCAATCCCATCCCCATCTCACCCCGGGGCAATCCCATCCCCATCTCACCCCGGGGCAATCCCATCCCCATCTCACCCCGGGGCAATCCCATCCCCATCTCACCCCGGGGCAATCACATCCCCACGTGCAGGGCAACATCCCCACCACCCCCAATCCCACCCCCATCCACCCCGGGGCAGGGCAGTCATCCCCACACCCCGGGGCAATCCCATCCCCATCTCAGATCCCACCTCTCACCCAGGGCAATCTCATCCCCATCTCACCCGGGGCAATCCCATCCCCATCTCACCCCGGGGCAATCCCATCCCCATCTCACCCCGGGGCAATCCCCAATCTCCCATCCCCACCCCGGGGCAATCCCATCCCCATCTCACCCCGGGGCAATCCCATCCCCATCTCACCCCGGGGCAATCTCATCCCCATCTCACCCCGGGGCAATCCCATCCCCATCTCACCCCGGGGCAATCCCATCACCATCTCACCCCGGGGCAATCCCATCCCCATCTCACCCCGGGGCAATCCCATCCCCATCTCACCCCGGGGCAATCCCATCCCCATCTCACCCCGGGGCAATCCCATCCCCATCTCACCCCGGGGCAATCCCATCCCCATCTCAACCCGGGGCAATCCCATTCCACACCCTCTCAGTCTGAAAGCAATCTCTCTCTCTCTCTCTCTCTCTCTCTCTCTCTCTCTCTCTCTCTCTCTCTCTCTCTCTCTCTCTCTCTCTCTCTCTCTCTCTCTCTCTCTCTCTCTCTCTCTCTCTCTCTCTCCCTCTCTCATCTCTCTCTCTCTCTCTCTCTCTGACTCTCTCGCAACAAAGCTGACGTAGACATTGCAGTCAACACACAGTGAAACTATATTATGGGGGGGGGGAGGGGGGAGGGGGGGGTGGGGGGGGTGTGAGAGAATAGAGTCGAGAAGTAATGTGGCCTAAAGGTTGTGATGTAGCTTGAATAGGTGGGTCTTGAGAGCTGATTTGAAACGTTGCCGTGGGTCATGGTCATGATGCTAACTGAACATTGGCTACCTTATGTTTTGAGCGCACCTCACCTCAAGTTTCCGTGTACTAGGAAAAGCAGAGAACCGAATCTGAAGAAACATTCAATCAATGCCTTGATGGAGTATCAGACAGATAGCATGTTAGATGTCCATAGGGGCATTTCCACAGAAATAAGAATGAAATTAGAGTGGAAATTTTCCAGTCAATAAAACAATCAAGCCAATGGAGGGACAACACAATAAAGACAGACATAGATACATACAGAAAAGAGGGCAAATCCCCAAATGAAATATGCGAATCCCATTCTCAACTACTGTGCGCACATACAATTCTTGGTCACCCCGGGAAATCCCATCCCCACAACACACATCCCTATCTCACCCCGTGGCAACATCCCCATCTCACCCCGGGGCAATCCCATCCCTATCTCACCCGGGGCAATCCCACCCACCCCAGGCAATCTCTCTCACTCTCTCTCTTCTCTCTCTCTCCTCTCTCTCTCTCTATCTCTCACACTCTCTCTCTCTCTCTCTCTCTCTCTCTCTCTCATCACCACTCTCTCTCTCTCACACTCACTCACTCTTTCACTCACACGCACGCACAAAGCTGGCGTAGACATTGCAGTCAACACACAGTGACACACACACACACACACAGGTGTGTGAGACCACACATCGAGTGCACGCATGCTTGAACGATGGCGTATCCAGCTAATTTATGCAATGATATAAACACATTGTCATTGGCACCATATGCAACCCATACAACTCAAGTTCACAAATTATATATGAGTCATACAAATACCTTAATCTATTCTGCCATTCCCTGGAAAGGGATAAGGTTAGGATCAGCCTACGATTACTTTTTATAAAACTGAAAGAAGCAGACTTTGATATTGAGGGCTGCAAACTTGAGGGAGGGGGTCTAAAGTACCACCTTGCCCCCCAAAACTCCCAGTCAGTAAAAGTTAAGGGTCCGCTACACACATACGATTCGGGTCTGAATGCGATGGATTTTCATGATGCGAGTCATGATTCACGTGAAATTCATGTATTGGGTCTACTGGAGTAGAGTGAGCGAAAATGGCAGAATTATTTGTTTAGACGGAAGTAGTTCACTTGAATCATGACTCACGTGACCCAATCGCATCGCATCCCCATACGATTGCACCCGTGTGTCAAACATATAACGCAACAACATCACAATGAGAGACTTAGTGGGATTTGTTTCACGCCAGAGGGCATGACGCTCGTGTGGGGCTAATCCTCTCTATATTCTCAGTTGGGAATAAAGAAAATGAGAGAGAGAGAGTGAGTAGTCCTACCATCTCTCTCTCTCTTACTACGCCCAAGTAAGAAAATCGCGTGATAAGCCCCTAGTGCATTGACTGCCCTCTGGCGGGACAAATATCGCCATAGGTCGACCATTGTTCTCAACTCTGAACACAATACTGACATAAAACGCAAGTAGGGGTAAACTGGTTGCATTGACCTTTTAAAACGCACTAAGACACGAATGCATGTTGATCAGACCATAACACTGAGCTATTAATATGTACAGCTCAGTGGACCATAACCGAAGTGCAGAGAGATAGACAGGAACAGAAACAGAATGGGTGAGGTGGCGTGAAATGGTAAAGGGGACATTTGGGCCTCTGATTTTATGAGAGCGTCTGAGTGGAAATGCGAATGTGCATTGGTATTAATATGCGAGTGTGCGCGCATGTGCACATGTGTGTGTATATGTGTGTCAGTGTGTGTGTGTGTGTGTGTGTGTGTGTGTGTGTGTGTGTGTGTGTGTGTGTGTGTGTGTGTGTGTGTGTGTGTGTGTGTGTGTGTGTGTGTGTGTGTGTGTGTGTGTGTGTATATGTGCGCGCGTGTGCGTGTGCATGCACGTGTGTGTGTGCGCGTGCGTGAGTGTGCATGTGCTAGTGTTTTGTTTTTCATAATTGATTTCAACAACGTCAACAACAATAACAACAACAACCAAAACAATACAACTTATTTTCAAGTACCGGCCATCAAACTCCTAGGTTGATCTTCTTATAATATACATTGATTTTAAAAACCATTCCAAAGTAATGCAATACGGAAGTTGTGATCATTTCCCAACGCTTGACTGACAAGTCAGTTTCCATTGAATGAAAGGCCATTGGGCGAAAGTGTGTGTGACGTCAACTGACAAAATGGCAGGTTGTGACGGATGACGAGCGACAGGTGATTAATTAACGATGTGCCTAATTAGCCTATAGCTGATACACAGGCAAACGTGATGGAATGTGTGTATGGAAAGGACGAAGTACACTGATGTGCGAAAAGTTGTTATTGAGGTGTTTGGGAAACTGTGGCTTAGACTGAAACAAGGTAAATTAATATATATATTTTCTTGACATTCTGAATGGTTTGATTTTGTCTGATGGTTGATCAGGTGTTTGGGTTTTATTTATTTTTGTGTGTATTGATTTATTTATATGTACATTAATTAATTAATTAATTAATGTATTTATTTATTTATTTATTTAACTTCTTACTTATTTATTCACATATTTTATGTATTTATATAATTATGTACCTTGTGATGTTTCCTGGCCATACTTAAGGTTTACTCACATTATTTGGTCTTATTGCTTTTTGTTCATCTTTTAACTTTACTTGTTTATTCTTTGCCTTGGTGACAGCAGCCAAATGCCCTTTTATGCAGTGGTTATGAAACCACAATAAATGATTTGATAGATTGATTGATTGATTGATTGATTTATATTTTTTATTATGTATGCATGCACGCATTGATGGATGGATATTGAATGGAGGGATATCGGTACTATAATGCATTTGTTTTTTTCGTGTGCTTTAAAAGCACATAGAGAAGCGATTGACCAGAATGGATGATGAACGAAAAGGCTGACAGACTGACAGATACACAACCAAACAAATAGCAACAATCTGTACAGAAAGAGCAGGCTAAAATCAAGAAAGTCAAGGTAACTTTATAGACATGCTGGCCGATTCCTCGGGTGTGAGAATCAGTGGGGGATTGGTCCCTGGCGGCATGCCCTCTGATGACATAGAGTCCAATCCTGGACCTGCATAGTTTCGGACATGAGGGGCACGAGATCTGGGAAACTCTGGGTAGTGGGGCTCTGAGCAGTTGACGCTTTTCTTCAGCTCCTTTTGTCCTCTGCATCCTCTCTCCTGGCAGCCTTGAAGACCTCGGCACCTTGCCTTTTTGATGCTCTCCATCCGTTTCTGTCGTGGGCCATGTTCTCCCAGTGTTTATCTGGGATGCCAGGCAGATTGAGCTGTCGTGATTACCATACTCTGGTTTGTTTTTAAATAAAGGAGATCAGTTCTAGCTGCGCCCAATAAATGATAATGCAAGTAATGGGGATCTATAAGATTAACTATGCTATTTTGCTATTATGCTATTTTGCTATTATGCTATTATTACTATTTTGATGGACATTAGTTTTTTTCATGCAGAGATTAATTACCATACGCTATGGACATAAGAAACAAACAAATCACAAACTATTATTGAAGCGAAATAATTATATCTATTTTTTTTCCCCTCAAGCAATGCCCTCCTTTATTATTCCATGGACTGATCATGATACTATTAACTTGTGTGTGTGTGTGTGTGTGTGTGTGTGTGTGTGTGTGTGTGTGTGTGTGTGTGTGTGTGTGTGTGTGTGTGTGTGTGTCTGTGTGTGTGCGTGTGTGCGCGTGCGTGTACGTGCATGTGTGTGTATGTGTGTGTGTTTTATTGCAATAGTATATACTATTAGCGTAGTCTTTTTGCAAATTGTTATTCATGTACATTTTTTTCTTTTAATTTTGCCTCGAGTCCTCCCTACCCTAAAGGACGACAGTGGTATCAACTTTTCGCAATATTTGAGTCTTGAATTGTGTGTGTGTGTGTGTGTGTGTGTGTGTGTGTGTGTGTGTGTGTGTGTGGTGTGTGTGTGTGTGTGTGTGTGTGTGTGTGTGTGTGTGTGTGTGTGTGTGAGAGAGAGAGACAGAGTGAGAGAGAGAGAGAGAGAGAGAGAGAGAGAGAGAGAGAGTGTGTATGTGTGTATGTGTGCGTGCATGCACACACCCGTGTGTGTGTCCGTGTGCACGCGTGCATGCGCGCGTGCGTGTGTTTAAGCGCGTAGGTACGTCTATACCCGTTTGTTTGTGTGTCTGTCTGTGTGTTTCCAGAACTACGATGGCCACTTTTACAATAATACTAAAGAAGGTGAATGGCTACAACAACTGCCAATACGTGCTCCTCCCCCTGTTTCTTGTGATCACCATGCTGTTATATCTACCTCCCCCTGTCATCGGGTTTGCACAGGGCTCGCAGATACAGGTGATACAAAAGTCATGATCTTCAGTTGATTCTAGCCATTTCACCGCCAGCCATTTTTCAGCCAAAAACTTCCATTAAATTTACATGAGGTAGAGAACAAAATCCATCTGCAGTATTGGGGATTCTTCTGAAAAATCCATCTGCAGTATTTGGGATTCTTCTGTGACATATATAACATATGGTCTATCCTTACTTCTCAAAACTAAACCAATAGGGTATTTGGATAATAGACCCCAATTTGATGCCTTTTTGTGACATAGGTGTTAAATCACTGTGGTGCTAAAATGCGAATTTGGCGGTGAAAGGGTTAAGCCCGTAGACGAATGGACATTTGAAGAGAGTGAGAGAAAACGAGAGATGAAGCGGGTGTTGGAAAACGGAGATTGAAGCGGGTGTTGGTTGGGTTCTGGGGGGGGGGGGGGGGGGGGCACAGACAGACAGACAGTCAGGCAGGCAAACAGACAGAGAGGGAGAATGATAAAAAGGAGTAGAGAGAGGTCTGAGGTCGATTAGTATTGGTTAAAAGTTAAAGGTACGTAGATATACAGACAAACAGATAAGGAGACAGAGAGACAGAAAGACAGATACACAGATTGACAGAGAAACGGTGAGAGTGAGTGAGAGAGCGAGAGAGAGAGAGAGAGAGAGAGAGAGAGAGAGAGAGAGAGAGAGAGAGAGAGAGAGAGAGAGAGAGAGAGAGAGAGAGAGAGGAGGGGAGAGAGAGAGAGAGAGAGAGAGAGAGAGAGAGAGAGAGAGAGAGAGTGAGTGAGAGAGAGAGAGAGAGAGAGAGAGAGAGAGAGAGAGAGAGAGGAGAGAGAGAGAGAGAGAGAGAGAGAGAGAGAGAGAGGAGAGAGAGAGAGAGAGAGAGAGAGAGAGAGAGAGAGAGAGAGAGAGAACTCGAACTCTCGAACTCGAAATGTGTAATGAGGATAAACTGAGCAAGCATAAATAACTGCTTATTTTCATCAAGTCCTCTAAAATAATGAGAGGGAGAGAGAGAGAGAGAGAGAGAGAGAGAGAGAGAGAGAGAGAGAGAGAGAGAGAGAGAGAGAGAGAGAGAGAGAGAGAGAGAGAGAGAGAGAGAGAGAGAGAGAGAGAGAGAGAGAGACAGAGAACAACAACAACAACAACACAACACCTACAGACTTCATTTTGGCCGTATGCTTATTTTTTTCCAGCCAGGGCCTGTATTCACATTGATGGAGATAATATGAGACTTATCATCATGATAATTATCTTAGAAGTCCTTCTAAAGTAGTAGAATTCAATAGGACTTTAGTGTGACATCATGATGATAAGTCTAATACTATCTCCATCAATGTGAATACAGGCCCTGGCTAGTACAAAATAAGCCTACAGCCAAATGAAGTCTATAGTTGTTGTTAGTTTGCTTTTATCTATCTGTGTTTCTGTCTCTGTCTCTCAAACTTTCTATCTCTCTCTCTCTCTCTCTCTCTCTCTCTCTCTCTCTCTCTCTCTCTCTCTCTCTCTCTCTCTCTCTCTCTCTCTCTCTCTCTCTCTCTCTCTCTCTCTCTCTCTTCCCTCCCCCCTCTCCCTCTCTCTCTCTTAGAAGTCCTTCTAAACTAGCAGGATTTAATAGGACTTCAGAGTGACATCATGATGATAAGTCTCATACTATGTCAAAGTGAATACAGGCCCAGGGCCTGTATTCACGTTGAGATAGCATGAGACTTAGCATGATGCTAATTTAGAAGCTCTTCCAATGTCCTATAGGATTTAATAGGACTTTTGGAAGAGCTTCTAAGTTAGCATGATGCTAAGTCTCATGCTATCTCAACGTGAATACAGGCCCAGGTTAATAACGATAATAATGATAAACACACAAAAAACACGAAAGAAAACAACAGAGGCTGTTTTGTTCAGTGATTGTAATGTATGCCTGTCTGTCGTTTCCGACCATGACTGCCAGATAACAAAGCAGACAGCTGCTATTATGGATGGCTGGAATAGAATGTGGCTATAGTGCAGATGCCTTGTCCAGGGTGCATCCCCATTATTGGCCACAGGGATTTGAGGACAGCTGGCGTCGGATAATTCCCACATAGGCCAACCAATCCCTTTAGCTGCATCACTAATAACCAATATGCAAACTCTCTACATGCTAGTTACAGAGTCACATTCTTCCACACGCTACCGCCACAATCTAGTTGACATAACCTGCAAAAGTTTATAAAATTAAATTAAATTAAATTAACCGAGGCGTGGTTACTGCTACGCCTATCTGCATTGCTAAACAATCGAGACTTTGCCGGTGTTGCACTGCCTCCGGGCATTGCCTCCAGTATTGTTCCCACCATTTTTGTATTTACAAATGTCCCATATGTGTCTGTTCCAGACCGAGAGGACGTAAAACACCATTTTTCGTTTCGTTTCGTGTTCAGAGAGTTAAGCTGTATTCTGCCATGATTATTTTCCCATCATCGTAGAAAACCATATACCTTTCAGTTTACTATTGGCCCTGACTACAAGCTAATGTCAGCCAATAATAAAAGCCATT
>CM065698.1:48349368-48351868 GCA_017654935.2 Phymorhynchus buccinoides | reverse complement strand
TTATTATTATTATTATATATTATTATATTATCATCATCATCATCATCACATCATTATTATTATTATTTATTATTATTATTATTATTATTATTATTATATTATTATTATTATGATTATCTGTCTTTGATGACTGTTCTTATATTCACAGAGCCTGGATTGTAGTTCGACACTCACTCATATACGTAAAAGACTCTGATTACCTTGACAATGAGATATCAGGTACTGTCTGTCTGTCTGTCTGTCTGTCTGTCTGTCTGTCTGTCTGTCTGTCTCTCTCTCTCTCTCTCTCTCTCTCTCTCTCCTCTCTCTCTCTCTCTCTCTCTCTCTGTGTTTTTTGTTGTGTGTGTGTGTGTGTGCGTGTGTGTGTGTGCGTGTGCGTGTGCGTGCGTGTGCGTGCATGCGTGCGTGCGCGTGTGCGTGTGTGTATGTGTTGCGTTTTGACAAGCGTCTGGATACTTTTGTTGTAACCCTTTCACCGCCAATGTCGCATGTATGCACCACAAAGGTTTAAAACCCATGTCACTAAAAGGCATCACATCAGAACCTGTTATCCAAAGACCCAATTTTTTTAAACTTTGGGAGATAAGGATAAGCCTAATGTTATACTCGTCACAGAGGAATTCCCAATATTTCAGATACTTATTTTTCCATACCCAGTTAAGTTTAATGGGGGGGGGGGGGGGGGGGTCTGGGAAAAAGGCTGGCGGCGAAAGGGTTAATACATACTATGCATTATTGCGAGACTTTCTATGCCTGCTGTTTGCCATACTATTTTCTGCACACAACGAAATATTCCCTGTCAAAATGCAACAACAACGACAACAGTTTGAGTGCAACATAGCACCATGTATGGACCACTGCAATGCCTGCAAAATGAATGACTTAAGCTTAACAAGGAAACTAAGGAGTCTTGATGGGTTGACTGTGTGTCACTAGCTCAGTTTTGATTTTCAGGTCATGGCAGCTAAAACTCGACAACAGTAGGGAGAAATCCCGCTAGCCTGTATGTCCAAATTGAAGCTAGGTTTTCCAAGTCTTTTCCCCTCCTCACCTTCTCACCCCCAAAAAGGGGGGGGGGGGGGGCTGGCGCTGTGCTTGTGGCGACGCGCTCTCCGGGACTGGTGTGAGCAGCCCAAATTTCACAATCTCTGTGACTAGAATATACTACATTCCAAACACCAAATTCGCTCTAATATCACAGTATTACGTAGCGTTAGTATTGCAGTATTGGTAATAATTGCCTGCATTGTTATTCATTGCTGAAACTTGCTTCCAGGGTCTGGGCAGTACGACGTGGTCGACAACTTTTACACCTTCATCCTACGCGTGTTCAACATATCTCGATCTGCAGCCACCATTCTTCATCACCACGACGACGACGACCATGACGATGTGGCTGTTGATGATTCTGAAGACATTACGAACAATGAACCTGGTAGAAATCACCATGATGGCAGCAGTAGCAACGAACGTACTTCTGACACAGACAGAGAATACTTAGAACCTGTTGAAGAAGCTGTAATTCTTTCGTCAAGCAATGGTGATTTCTCCTCTGAAACAGACCGTAGCAGAACTAGTTCCAGTGTTATCAACCCCGCATCATCAGCCGTGAACGTCAATACAGGGCGGCGTGCTTTCGTTCCAAGGACGAGTCAAACCATCAAGGCACTCATTGGCCGATTTACAACCACGCCTCCTCCCGTGGTTAGAAGCCAGCCAGAGAGCAGAAGGTCACCTTCTACCGCCATCTCCGGTAGCAACGATAGCAGAAATAGCAGCAGCAAGGGCAGCAGTGGAACACGCAGCAGCACTGACAGTGACAGCGGCACTAACAGCAGTACCATTCAGGTCTCCGTGTCTCTGGCTGGTGGAGGAAACATGGAACTGGTACTGCCCTCTCTGAAGTCATTCGAGGACGCCTTCTTACGTCGTCTGAGCAGCACGAGCTATGACGTCAGCGCTGATGATCCTTTCCACCAGCTGAAGCAGGAGGTGCCCGTGTTCAGGGACCTGTTCCCCCAGCCCCTCCCTCCCTCCAACCTGGCCCTGTCCGACAGCCCGCAACTCACCAGCTCCTCCAGACACAACCCCTTCTTTCAGGCCTTTGGCTCATCAACGTCTTCATCATCCACCAGACGATTTAACCCCCGCTCCTCTCCCACAACGCGGCTACGTCAGATGTTGAGTGGCCTGATTCCAACCTTCAGTCCACAAACAGGCGTCAGACCGCAGAGAGTGAGCACGGGTAACATAAATCAGTTCAACAATAGAGGAGGCCGTTTTAGTCAGGCTGGAAGTGGTGTTGGTGTCAGTGGTGGGGGTGGTAGAGGTAACGGTTTCTTTCCCTCCAGTTCTGCCATGATGCAGCGCGCTGGCACTAATGGCAGATTTTCAGGAACTGCAAGAAACTTTCCAACCACAAGTGGGAACAACAGGGCCTCTTTTTCTACGGGTCAAACTTCCTTTCAGCAACTCGGGGCAAACAATCGCTTTGCAGGAA
>CM065698.1:48324368-48334368 GCA_017654935.2 Phymorhynchus buccinoides | reverse complement strand
GAGAGAGAGAGAGAGAGAGAGAGAGAGAGAGAGAGAGAGAGAGAGAGAGAGAGAGAGAGAGAGAGAGAGAGAGAGAGAGAGAGAGAGAGAGAGAGAGAGAGAGAGAGAGAGAGAGAGAGAGAGAGAGAGAGAGAGAGAGAGAGAGAGAGAGAGAGAGAGAGAGAGAGAGAGAGAGAGAGAGAGAGAGAGAGAGAGAGAGAGAGAGAGAGAGAGAGAGAGAGAGAGAGAGAGAGAGAGAGAGAGAGAGAGAGAGAGATTTGATTGATTGAAAAATTGTTAAAAATAAACTATTACAGATAGATGAATTCTGTTTTTTTGCCTGTTAATCTGTTGTCTCTGGCCTTTCTGAAACTATGAATAAGTCAAAAGTGATCATTTACGACATTAGCCTTGTTTCCCTGTGCTGCATCACTAATGTCCATGATGGGGACAATAAATGATTGATTGATTGACTGATTGACTGATTGATTGTACACGACAGACACTCTTACAAAACAAATTGACAAGCATGCAGTTTTGTCACCCCCTTACGTTTACGACCCTCAATCACAAAGTCCGCTTATTTCAGTGTTATGAGAAATACTCTTAGCCTGATTAGCCCATCAAAATGTTTTATGCTCTGCATAGTTATGCGGGGATTGTCTTTAGCCATGGCAAGCTCCTAGCATAACATCATTCAGTCCAAATTCATCCGAAGTCAGAGTGTGGCTGCCCACGTGGCGGGGTCATTAAAAACAAACGCACGTAATGTTCTCATCCCTAACTGGTACCATTTGTGCCATAGTGTTCAAGTGGTTCGGCCGTTGGGTTGATCTCTGGAGTCTCTAAAGGCACGGCAGGAGTATAAAAGAGGGAATCGCTGAGCGCGCGCATTTCAATCACAGCTGGCGAGAGAGACTGTTCCCCCTCTTTGTTCCCTGTTGTGCGAGCCACCGCGAGGCAAAGCTTGTCTGGCGAAAAAGACCCGATCCCTGGGATCGGTTGTTTTCCCTTTAAGCAAGGGTACAACAACAAACAACAAAACAACATAACCCTATCTATTTCCCGCACAAAAAAGTCAGAGTATCAACTGAAACACACAGAGGACAGAGGGGGGAGGGGGGGGGAAACCGGTTGAACCAAAAAACCGGTGCTAAGCTTTCACGGTTCGAAAAACCGGTTCGAGTTGCTGTGAACCGGTTTTTTTAACTGCAACATGAAAGTGAGCTTGTTTCTTAGAATAACGCATTATTTTCCAAAAACAACACTGATTCTCAGCGCAGACTGGGTGTTTTTGAACCACGAGTAGCTGTTTCTAGTTTGTGGTGGTGTATGGCTTTGACTTTGACTTTGACTGTGAGTGTTGAGCTGAGTATCTGTGTGTCATAAGTCATGTTTCTTTATTGTGTGTGTGTGTGTGTGTGTGTGTGTGTGTGTGTGTGTGTGTGTGTGTGTGTGTGTGTGTGTGTGTGTGCGTGCGTGCGTGCGCGCGTGCGTGCGTGTGTGTGAATATTCTGACAAATAAATATGTGCTTGCATAGGTACAACTATGATGCGAGTACTGGTTAAAAACAACGGTTCGATAACACCGGTTCGGAAAGGGAAACCGGTTTTAACCGGATCATATTTGTTAACCGGTTCTCAACTCTACTTACCATCGACCCACACGAAATGATCTTCGGCCTTGACGTCAGTCAGCCCGATCCAGGCCAACCCTCTGAAGTGGAACTCGTTGCGCAGGGTGCTGTACAGGAAGCGTTGCGTGGCCAGGTCCCGGATGATGACAAGATGGCCGCGCCTGGCCTCGCACTCTCTCTCGGCAGTGTCGAACTCTCGTTCGTGGTCCAGCACGAATAGGTAGCAACTGTCGCCGTAAGCTCTTAGCCGTTTGTCTCGTGGAATGTGCGGCGGGCAGTTGTCGAGAGAATGAGAAACGGCTGAGAATGCTAGGGTTTTGAAAATACGAAGAAACTAGGATTAATAGGAATTTTCGGAAATAATTAAGGGGAGTAATTTCATGGTGTGTGGGAGTGATCTTGCCTAATTCAATCGGTCAAACAGGGGAAGTCACTCTACCTTCAGCTCTCGCAGCCTATCGACTCGTGTGTTTGAGCAGACATAGGGGAAGACGGGGTAAAAAGCGCATGGACGGGTAAGAAGCCCACCCCAATTATCTCATGAAATAAAGAAAATGTCAGTCAAATTTGCCCATGAGACGAATGCTAGACATTAATGCTCGTCTCATGAGCAAAATGAGACTGAAATTTGCTTCATTTCATGAGATAATTGGGGTGGGCTTCTTACCCGCCCATGCGCTTTTTACCCCGTCTTCCCCTACAGCACATAGAACACCGTGCGTCATTCTAAACATTTATGTCATTTTTATTTTTACGTCACATTTTGCAAGTTTTATCAGTTTGTGGCTACTGGCCACACCTAATTTTTCTTTAAAAAAAATTTTGCAAGTCGCTGACTCGCATCCTGCGGTTTCAAGCTTCCACGCCATTGTTGAATTGTTGCTATGGCATTTGACCGAGTAATGGAGGTAAGCAACTCTAATTTTCACGAAGTGCTCTCCCCTATTTTTTTCTCTCCGAAAATCGTCTATGTGAAAGTGCTACAGTTGGATGCCTATGGAAGAAGAATAAGAAGAACAGACAGAAAGAAAGAAAGAAAGAAAGAATGAAGAAAGAAAGACAGAATAAAGAAAGAAGGAAGGAAGAAGAAGTAGAAGTATGTCAAATTTCAATGTTAAATTGTTTTTGAAAGACGTCGAAGATCCTTTACATCAGGCTATGTCTCAAATATTGCAATCTTTTAAAAATCTTATTTGTGGCGGTACCATAGCCGATGAGGTTTATCCGAGGCGTGGTTACCGCTACGCATATCTATTGATAAAAACTCGGGACTTTACTGGTGTTGCACTGCCTCCGGGCATTGCAGCCAGTATTGTTCCCACCATCTTTGTATTTACAAATGTCCCATATGTGTCTTTGACCGAGAGGACGTAAAGCACCATTTTTCTTCTCATTGCAATCTTTCCTGAGGTTAGGCCACATTTTGGTTTTCTTTCCAAATTGTTCGAAAGTTATGAATTTCAAATATTTCCTATTTAGTTTTAACATCTCTTAATATATTGGAGTCGGTATGGCTTGTCTTTCGGCCACAGAACGTGTTGGTGTGTTAGGCCCCTATTTGTTTCATTATCTTGCCTGATTATGCGAAACAAAAGATAAGCTTTTGATAGTAAGTTAACTGTGGACAGTTAGGCAGGTGCGCAAAAACATTTTCTAAAGTTTTGAACACTGATGTACTCTTTTTTTTCTTCCAGTGGTCCTACTTTCTGGTTAATAATGAATGGCCACACAGCTTTCTGCCATTACTGAGGCAGGTCACGATGTGTGACCCATCTATTAATCTATTTGGGCCCATCTTTTTACATAACCATGGTGCCTTATCATTGGTTTCTCTGCTGTTTGTCTTTCCGTAGGTTTCTGGTACGCACGTTGTCATGTAAGGGTAAGTTCCCAGAGCAATTGACCGAGTGGTTTAATAATATTAACCCTTTCACCGCCAGCCATTTTTGGGCCAACAATTTCCATTAAACTTACTTGGCTACAGAACAGATTTCGTCTGCAATATTGTGGGATTCCTCTGTGACACATTTGGAATACTGCTCAAATCCTTACTGCTCAAATTTAGGAACACAATACCATTGAATAATAGACCCTGATTTCAAGGGGTTTAATGACATCGGTGTTGAATCACTGTGGTGCAAAAATGCGACATTGGCGGTGAAAGGGTTAAAGGGGCACCCTGACTGATGAGATGTTTTGTAAGAAACACGTCGAGATCACCAGGAAAACACCCTTTACACTCACTCACTTTGCTCTGGTTTCCTTGAAATCAAATCGCCAAATCGGCGATTCCTTCTTGGCGGAGGTGCTGGAAGTCAAATTATTTCACCCAAAGAGAAGGCGTTTGCCGTCTCTTTTCTAATGGCCGCCAAATCGTTTGCATGAAGTTTTCGTAATACAATCCTTTTTTTATTTTTGTCCGTCACCGAAGGTGGACGGACTTTGCGATGGGCTGGTTTGTATTTTTTTTTTCTTTTCTTTTCTGTCTGTCCCAAGGATATCTCCCGAACCGCTTGACCGAATCGCGTCAAATTTTGTGTGAAGGTGTGCCTCCTTAATAGGAAGAGATCGGCGCAAACCATTTTGCCGTCGTGACCTTGACCTTGACGTACGACCTTGAAAACCGAAAATCTATTTTTAGCCATATCTCGGACACCGATCAACATAGGATGTTGAAACTTGGCATGAAGGTGGTTTGGCTTATGCCCGTTCTGCTGATGGCATACCGATCAAGGTCAAGGTCAAGGTCAAAAAGATCGCTGGAGCCTGAAAATCGGAGGGTCATTTTTTTCTCCTTCTGTCTGTCCCAAGGATATCTTTCGAACGGGTCGACAGAATCACGTCAAATTTTGTGGGCTGGTGTGTCACCATGAGAGGAAGGCATCCGCGCAAACTGTTTTGCCGTCGTGACCTTGACCTTGGCGTACGACCTTTAAAATCGAAAATATTTCAGGGGCCATAACTCCCACACCGTTAGTGTTAGAGTCTTCAAATTTGGCATGAAGGTACTTTGTCTTATGTCCGTTCTGATGGTGGCATACCGATCAAGGTCAATGTCACGGTCCGGGCGATCAGTAGGCCTTGAAAGTGGTAGGGGTCTAAACATTGGGTTTTAAGCCATATTTTCCACATTGGTACTTGACAGAAGCGCTTCAGATTGTGTGTGGCACTGTATGCCCTAGAGAAGAAAACATCCGAGCATAAATTATCACCATGCTGACCTTGACCTTGAAGTGTGACCTTGAAAACCGAAATGTCCTTCTTTGCGCTATATGTTTCTTCTTCAAGCTGTATCTCGTGAACTAGAAGACAGAATCCCTTCCAATTTTGTGTCAGGATGTGACACTCTACGGGGTGTCGCACGTGCGTGGCATTGCTGGTGACGGACATGTCTGCCGCTCGGCGACGCCCTTGTTATTACTTGTAATTGTATGCAGTTTATCTGAAAGGAGTTTCGCTCACAACAAAGGAAATAGCTCCAATGGGTTGTTTACTGCACTACAAAAAAAGAAAACGCTTCAACCACAATAAGTGACCTCCATCCACCCCATCCAAAATGGCTACTCTCTCCGGCATCTCCGCCAAGGAGGAATCGCCGTTTTGACGGTTTAATTTATAGGAAACCAGAGTAAAGTGAGTGTTTCGATCCTTGAAAAGGCTGTCTTTCTGTTGATCTCGACGTGTTTCTTCCAAAAATGCATCCACCAGGGTCCACCTTTAAACTTTAATACATGTGTATAAGTGTTTGTCTGTTTGGCTGGCTATCTACTAGTCCATCTATCTGATGTCTGCCTGTCTTTAGATGTTGATCTATTCGCGTGTTTTAGCATCTAAACCTTTGTGAGTTCGCTTTTATGCAGGAACACCTATTAACGTTTGATCTTACAGATATGTCTTCACTTTTAGCAAAACTAACCGCAACTAATAGAGAACATACCAAACTATGTATCAAGCCAAGAAAGGACACTTTAAACAAGCGCGGATTCGCAATCGTTTGTGGCGTGCGACAATAGGGCGTTTGCCACGAGTGTTCATTCACTATAGTACACTACTAATTTGCCCGAGCTCGTTCTGCCCGAATTGCGCTGACCTCTCTAATTCAACTCTCTAAATTCAACTCAGTGAAATTCAAGGTCACCGGCGTGTGGCAAATGCTCTATTGAAAACGAAACATCATTTTAAAGAGCAGCCTCGATTTGAAGTGCGGTCTATTTTTACCACTGCAATCATTATATACACTGAGTCGCTTCCCCTGGCTTTTCAATAATTTTAATCCGTAAACCAGAATGTTATCTCTGCACCATTTCGTAACTTTTTACATCTTTTGGAAAACATTTAAAACTATTTATCCTACTTATACTCATCGAAAGAAGCACTGCATACTCGTCGTGTCTGTTGCAGTGTCTGTATTACGTATGTTTATTATATTCTACGCTTTAAAATGACGATTCATGTGCTCTGTTCAGTATATAATTATTTCCATACGTAAAGATAACTGTAGATATGTAGATATGACAACTGAAATGTTACTTTATGTCCAAATATTTTTTTCTCTTTTAAAATATGTGCGACAATTTTGGACCGACCGACAGACAGACCGACAGACCGACCGACCGACAAAGTGAGCTATAGGTTTGTGGCTTGTGCCACAAACAAAAACAGAAGGAACCTACCATTTTTTAGAAACAAGACGAAGAATGTTATCATTGGCACAAATGTTTCGAACGTTATGAAACAGGACAGATATTAGTATTGCAAGAGCCCCCACATCCCCACTAAGAATGACAAGAAATGTCATCCACTCACTCACAGAGAGAGAAAGAGAGAGAGAGAGAGAGAGAGAGAGAGAGAGAGAGAGAGAGAGAATGACAATGATAATGTTTTAATTACATATATAGGCCCGTGGCCCTTTACAATGCAGTTACAACAAGAGCAAGGGTTAAGGAAATGCAATATATGTGATTAATTAAATAACGAGTGAATAACTAACAGACAAAGCAAGAACACGCATGAATAGATAGTATATAAACTAGTAAACATCACAACGAGAGAGAGAGAAGGAGAGAGAGAGAGAGAGAGAGAGAGGGGGGGGGAGAGAGAGAGAGAGAGTCACACAAGACACACATTTAAATATACCTGAAGCTGCTACAGCAGACAAAACGATGAGTTGCAGAAGCATGCTGTTCTTGTGAAGGCTCTTCGATCTAATACAATCCAAAAGCGCAGTTAGTGTTTCTCTGGAATCAACCCAATACTGAGGCCAGGCTGGTTCTGCTCAGAATGCCAAGCCTAGACAGCTCCCTCCTTGCAAACCTCTGAGAAACAATGAACACGAACACACCACTCCTACTGATAGGGCTCATTGTTCTTATATCTATATGTGTCTCTGTCTCTGTGTCTGTCTCTGTGTCTGTCTCTCTCTGTCTCTCTCTCTCTCTCTCTCTTCTCTCTCTCTCTCTCTCTCTCTCATCTCTCTCTCTCTCTCTCTCTCTCTCTCTCTCTCTCTCTCTCTCTCTCTCTCCCTCTCTCTCTCTCTCTCTCTCTCTCTCTCTCTCTCTCTCTCACACACAACACACACACACACACACACACATGCACACACACAGACACACATACATACACACACACACTCTCTCACACACACATACACATACATACATACTCTCTCTCTCTCTCTCTCTCTCTCTCTCTCTCTCTCTCTCTCTCTCTCTCTCTCTCTCTCTCTCTCTCTCTCAAGTATTATAATAACCCTTGTCTTTTTCGTTTGAATCTCTTAATGGCATGTAAAAATGAGAACACTTGTGAACTTGGCTATGTATGTCTACAAAGCCAAGAAAAGGCTACAGTTAATGATTTCTTAATAGGCTTGAATTGTCTTGTGTTTTATGTTTGTACAAGTACTTAATTCAATGCTTCGTGATTTTGGTTGTGTATTTATTTATATCAACATGCATTGTATCACGTGACACCCCTTCAGTGAGGGGCCTAGGCCTGAACTGAATAAACATTCACATTCTCTCTCTCTCTCTCTCTCTCTCTCTCTCTCTCTCTCTCTCTCTCTCTCTCTCTCTCTCTCTCTCTCTCTCTCTCTCTCTCTCTCTCTCTCTCTCTCTCTCTCTCTCTCTCTCTCTCTCTTGGACAGATTGGAAGACTAGGCGTTGCCTAAAATCTTTATCCTTAAAAAATAAAGTTCAAGTTTTCAAGTCTCTCTCTCTCTCCTCTCTCTCTCTCTCTCTCTCTCTCTCTCTCTCTCTCTCTCTCTCTCTCTCTCTCTCTCTCTCTCTCTCTCTCTCTCGCTCTCTCTCGCTCTCCCTGCGTGGTGTATGTACGCGTCATGATCTTCTTATCTTCCTAGGTCCGGCAAATCTATTTCATGACTCGTACCATACTGAACAAAAGCAGAGACTGTTACAACAAACAAAGGCTAATCTGACCGTGCCCCATCTGGACGTATAATCACGAGTACGACTTAGCCAGTCAACACGGGTAGGAGGAGTACGTACATTAGGCTAAACAGCCAATCGTTTTGGAAGGTCTAAGTTTAGTCTAAGTCAAGTTTGTCATACTACTACCCTTGCTGACTGTCCAAGTCAAGATGAAAAACAAAAACTGTAAGCAAAAAATCAATTTGCAATGAAAAATATGGAAAACATACACGTATGTTCCGCAAGCACAATACGGTAATCATGTACAAAATACTGACAACAGTAATCATAGTGGTAAGGGAGAGGAGAAGATGAAGTTCGAAAAAACAACAACAGTGACTGAGACTAAATGGCACATAGACAGGGACACCGAAATGAAGAGAGAGAGAGAGAGAGAGAGAGAGAGAGAGAGAGAGAGAGAGAGAGAGAGAGAGAGAGAGAGAGAGAGAGAGAGAGAGAGAGAGAGAGAGAGAGAGAGAGAGAGAGAGAGAGAGAGAGAGAGAGAGAGAGAGAGAGAGAGAACACACACTCAGTACACGCCCTGGCCATTGATGTCGTTGTTGTTGTGCCCTGGCTTAAAGACTCAATGGACCACCTCAACAGCCGAAGCACTTGAACACTATGGTACAAATGCACCAGCTAAGGGTGAGAACATTACGTGTGCGACTGTTTTTGATTACCCTGCCACGTGGGCAGCCACACTCCGTCTTTTGGAGATTTTGGAGCCTGATGATGCTACGCTAGGAGCTTGTCATAGCTAAAGACAATCCCGGCATAGCTATGCAGAGCATAGCATTGTGATGTAGCCTTGGTGTTCTAGCCTACAGTCGATTGGTCTGACATAGCCTTAAGACAAGGCTGATTGACCATTGAAAATTGAAACACTGTTTTGAAGAGCTGTGCATTTTGATGTAGCCTTGGTGTTCTAGCCTACTGTCGATTGGTCTGACATAGCCTTAAGACAAGGCTGATTGACCATTGAAAATTGAAACACTGTTTTGAAGAGCTGTGCATTTTGATGTAGCCTTGGTGTTCTAGCCTACAGTCGATTGGTCTGACATAGCCTTAAGACAAGGCTGATTGACCATTGAAAATTGAAACACTGTTTTGAAGAGCTGTGATAAGGGCACGGTTTCTTTGATCAAGACCATAACAAAGGAACACATTAAAGATCCCCCACGTCACGTGTCACATTCCCTCTTATGCTTGGAAGATTTCTTAAGATTTCTTACCAGCTATAAGAGGGAAACACACGAAAACCATGATTTTGGCACGTGACGTGGTGGGTCTTTAAGTCATCGCAGTAATTCATATTGCTGAGATAAATAAACAAAGCAAAAGGTATACTCGCTTTACTTGTCAATAAAGTAAGATACGAGGTTTTGATAGGACACTGACGATATCCACCTTTCGTACTTTATACAATTTAGGAAATGCTTTTGGGCTAATTTGTGTTGTGTATATGGTTAGGTCCCTTGAATTCTTGCCCATGTTCCAACCAAACCTCAAAACTGAGCAATAATTACAAATAGCTGTAATTGCCGTGTACACACAAACCTTGTAACTCAACCCTGAACCAGAAATACCTCGTAAGTTCTGTTAAGAGGTTTTTCTGGACAAAATTGCGCGAAAACGAACTATGTTTTAGAGTTACGAGGTTAGCGCAACATCATTCTCTGCCTTCATTTCATGAGCTGAGATAACAGTGTTTGTTTGTCTACTAAGAGACTACTCTAAACATATATATGAGGGTATATTTTATTGCACATACTTTAAATAATATCCAATATGTCAAGTTTATTTGCACGATTATGTAATAGCATAATGACAGCTTAGTTGTCTTCTTAGAATGAGTGTACATTTTAGGGCCTACGGGCAGCCACTTCATACTACAAGCTTAGTTGTCTTCTTAGAATGAGTGTACATTTTAGGGCCTACGGGCAGCCACTTCATACTACA
>CM065698.1:48314368-48319368 GCA_017654935.2 Phymorhynchus buccinoides | reverse complement strand
AAGAGAACATATTAAAGGGAAGATAAAAAGGGGCGTGTGTGGCTATGATCAACATGAACATGATTGTGCTGAGGGATGCTGGTATTAGCTACTGCAACCAACACCTGTTGCAAGAGTGAATGCCCTTGGTGGGTAGGGGAAGATGGTTCAGTACTGAACAAACAGGGGGATAACTCTCGCCAATAACCCTATTTGATGCCACTAAATGGCTGCCTTTCGCAAGAGTGAATGCCCTTGTCAGTACCGACCAGCAAGGGCATCACTCTCACTGTCAAGGGCGTTAATAACCCTAGTTGCAGAGGCCTATAGAGGCTGACGATGTCAATGGTGACCAACTGGACGTCGTCATGGAGGGGCCCGTATTTGGTGTCCCCCTCGTTGATCACTTTCAGCATGTGGGTGGAGTGTTTGATGTACGAGGGCAAGCTGACAACCAGGAGGCGGAGCCAGTGGTCAGCTAGTTTCGACAAGGTCTCTGTAGGGCCTCCAATTCCTGAAACAATCGGGCGTCCAGGTGGATTTTGTAGGTTTTTGTGGATCTTTGGGAGGTGGTGGAAGAGATGACGCCTAACATTGTTGTGTTCCCGCCGGGCCCATGTGTAGGTGTTGTCGTCAATGTATTTCTGAGTATGGAGGTCATCAAGAATTTTGTTGGACCCTTTCACTACACTGCTGGTAGGATCTTTTCGAATAGGTCACCAAAAGGAACACTTTCAAAATACACATGTTTTGGTCATTTGCGTGTAGCTTCCCAACGCGTCTTATCTGGAACTTAAGACTTGGCAGTGATATATACACAAGAAACATGGCCTTACCGAGAAAGCAAAACATTTTCGCGATTGCCATTGGTTTCTATGCTAAATCCAGAAAACTGCATCAAATTTAGTGCATGAGCATTTTCGCCATAGAGTGATTTGCGCAAAATGGTGCTCATCACTTGTTAGCCGGAAGCTTAACCCTTTCACCGCCAGCCATATTTCAGCCAAAAATTGCCATTACATTTTCCTGTGTAGACAACAAAATCCATCTGCAGCATTGGGGATTCTTCTGTGACATATCTAAAATAAGGTCTACCCTTACTTCCCAAAACTAAGACAACAGGGTCTTTGGATAATAGACCCCAATTTGATGCCTTTTAGTGACATAGGTGTTAAATCACTGTGGTGCGAAAATGCGACTTGGGCGGTGAAAGGGTCAAAGAATACGTACACTCTCAATAAGGTACTTTCTTAACAGAAGAGATATTGAAATTATTTGCTTAGTTTCGAGAGCTGTGCAGCAAAAGTTAAGTGTTTTGGAAATTAGGAGACCCTTGGCTTAGCTGCAGGAGGAGATGGCTGTGCAGGAAGGTGGCTACCAATTTCATGTATCAAGTGTCAATCATTATTAAGCTGTAACAGCGGTTCCCTCCCACACAGCCACACCTTCCTGCAGCTTTCCAGGGCTCTCCCTAGATCCAAAAGACTCAACATTCCCCACACAGCCGCTATGACTCAGCAATTAATTGCACTGTCTCTTTTGTTTTGAAAGAATATTTTTGTCAGTTGTACGCATTCTTAACCCTTTCACAGCCAAAGTCACATTTTAGCACCACAGTGCTTTAACCCTTTCGCCGCCAGCCATAATTCAGCCACAAAATACCATTACATTTAACGGGGTAGAGACATTTTTGTTGTTGCAATATTGGGAATTCCTCTGTGACATGTATAACATTAGGCCAATCCTTACCTCCCAAAATTAAGAAAATAAGATCTTGAAATAGTAGGCCCTGATTTGATGCCTTTTAGTGACATGGGGGTTAAACCATTGTGGTGCATAAATGTGACACTGGCGGTGAAAGAGTTAACACCTATGTCACTAAAAGGGATCAAATTGGGGCCTATTATCCAAAGACCCTATTGTCTTAGTGTTGGTAAGTAAGGATAGAACGTATTTTATATATGTCACAGAAGAATCCCCAATACTGCAGATGGATTTTAATATCTACCCAGGTACATTTAATGGACATGTTTGGCTGAAATATGGCTGGCGGTGAAAGGGTTAAAGCTTACTGCTAGCATGTGCTGAGTACCATTTTGTTCAATCATCATAGTGGAGAAAATGGTGATGCATTGAAATTGCTACAAATTTTGGCGCTTTTTAAAACTCACGTTAGCATAGCAACCGATGACAGTCGCGAAACAGGTTTGCTTTCATTGTAAGGCCGTGTCCCTTGTGTACATGACTGCCACGTTTTAAGTTCTAGTTGCAACGCATTTTGAAGCTTCTATCAAATAACCAAAACATGAGTGTTTTGAAAGTGTTCCCTAACTTTTTGTGGTCGGCTTATTCTAACCCTAACCATATAAATTATATAGCGTTGAAATAGTTACATGAGATATTTAACGAATTCCATGTATGGGTGTTTAATGTAGTACATGGACCTAACTCGGTTTATCATCAACACTGAGGATAAAATTAACTTTTAACACAATCAAACGTTTACATGATGACAATCCTGATATGGAGTAAGCAGTCAAACTGTCTATATAGCTCTTTCATCACCAGCCATTTCAGCTAAAACTGTTTTTGTCAAAACTTACCCCAGAATAGAAACAAAAACAGCATCTGCGTCACCGGGGATTCCTTACATGCATAGCATCACGACTGTCTTTATTTCCCACAATTAAGAGCAAAGGGCTTTTGGATAACAGAACCTGGTTTAAATGCCTTCCTAGTGACATTGGTATTAAATCGGCATTGTGTCAAACGGCTACTGTGACTTGACCTGACAGGACATATACTGACTAGGCTCCATTTATTTCTTACGGTATTCACAGATGAAGACTACTAATTTAGTATTACTCTACAGTGCTTACGGTATAACAAAGAATATTGCTAAATTAATGTTACACAACAATAACTTACAGCATACACAGTTGAAGATGTGCCTGTTGTGACCGAAAACGTTGTCATCGCAGCCAAGTGCCACCTGTCAATTTTACTCATGTCCTCTATATCAATAAACTAGTTTTGCATTATATTGAATACTCACGGTATTCAAAGAGGAAAATCTGTGTGTAGTGAACGAAGAGAATCTCTTCACAGTGGTACTCGTGCCACTTGCCCCCTTCACTAATGCCCCGGGCCACACAGTCCACTATATCACTAAATTGCCTTTACTTTACAGTACTTACGGTATTGACAGATAAAGAATTGCCTGTAGCGCACGAACAGAACATCATCACAGTGGTAGTCGTGCCACCTGCCCCGATCACTCATGTCCATGGCCACACAATCTTCCAGAGAACCCTGAAAGCCGGGCTGGCCGGAGGCCCAGTAGGTAAATTGAGGTTCACTGCCTGGGAGACCATCAGTAAACAATGGAGTTGAACATGGAACAAATTGAGGATAAATGATGAGAAAACTGAACTGATTTTAATCTTTGTTACATATCTTTGCGTTTCTCTAACATTTGGCTGATTTGTTTGTATTCATGCTACTTCAAAGAACAATCATTATAATATGGCGTAAGTTCTAGTACATTGAAATGAAAATCAAGGAATGTGACACAACCTAATTTACCAAAAGAATTGTATGACAGCCGAACTCCTGTCAGAGCCTGGCCAGTCTAAGCGCCACAACATCCAAAAGTTAATTTTGTGACGTCTCTTCTGTTTGGGATATCCTGTGACCAATGTAAAGCTGCGTGACACTAGCAGCTGCTCACCTGGTTACTACTTCCGGTTTGGTTTTATACTCATGTAATAGAAATGTTGTAAAGATGTTCCGTAGTGAACATTCAAAAAATGAACGCTTTCCGTAATGTTGTTTTTCAGTTATTTGAAAGTGAAATGTGGGAACATTTGTCTGTTTCCAAAACAAATAGCCAATGAGTTTAATATTGCACATTTGGCATAAGAAACGTTTTCATTCATTTTCTCGGAAAGTTTAGCAAAAGCACGTAAAATCCAAGAAATCCCAAATATGAAAGTCAATGAAAGTGACAGAAATAATTTTACATGAATTTGAATGACTTCCAAACTATTTAGCATATCACCAACACACTCCTCCCAGACATATGGCAGAGTATGGGCAACAAAATCCAATAGCTCGTTTTATGACGTCACTCTGGTTTTGGCTATTGCGTGACCATAATTCTACCTGGAGATTTCTTGTCAAGGCACTTCCGGTTGGCACTTACGGCCAGGTAATACACTGGAAGTGCTGAAACATTTCTTTGGCACTAAACACTGAAAATATGAACGCATTTTATTCCGCCGTTTTTCAGCCATTCAAGATTACTTGCCAAGTTCGAGGATATTTGGCTGTATGTCGGCTACAATTCGGCTAATATGCGGTCAGATTCATAGTTTAATGTTTCCAATTTTGCATACGCACAATGAATGATTCTGCAATTACATTCCATCGTTTTTCAGACATTCAAGATTGCAATTTATCCAATTTCGTGATTTATTGGCCATATTTCCGCTAAAATTCGGCTAAAATGCGATCAGATGAATAGATTAATGTTTAATAGAACAACGTCTCTATACGCACATGGCTCTGCAGGTTTCCTGAAACTAGCAGCCAATCAAACGAAAAAGAAAGTACGAAAAGAAGAGGGAACAAAATACAGTAGATTTGTAAAATGACAATAGAATTCTCACCCAAAGAGGGAATTCTAAAACAATATGAGGAAGGAAGAAGAAACGGTAAGTAAGAAAGGTGGAGAAAGAATAGGATGGAGAAGAGACAAAAAAGTCAGAAAGACAGGGGGGGAAAAGAATACAAAAACCCAAGGTGAAGATGGAGAGACAGAACAAGAACAGAAAATACGAAGAAGAAGAAGAAGAAGAAGAAGAAGAAGAAGAAGAAGAAGAAGAAGAAGAAGAAGAAGAAGAAGAAGAAGAAGAAGAAGAAGAAGAAGAAGAAGAAGAAGAAGAAGAAGAAGAAGAAGAAGAAGAAGAAGAAGAAGAAGAAGAAGAAGAAGAAGAAGAAGAAGAAGAAGAAGAAGAAGA
>CM065698.1:48306868-48309368 GCA_017654935.2 Phymorhynchus buccinoides | reverse complement strand
CTCTTTTGAAGAGACTAATACAGTCTGGAACAAATCGCGTAGCTTTCTCTGGAATCCGCCCCGCACAATAATCAAGGCCAGTTTACTCAGAATGCGGGCATGGGCAGCCTGTTTACCAGCATATCTATTAGTGGCCTGCTACACCACATACGATTCGCTGTCAATACGATGCGATTGTCCCGGTGTCTGCGAGTCATGATTCACGCGAAATTCATGTATTGGGTCTACTTGAGAATATAGAGCGAAAGCGGTAGAATTATTTTTTGGGACGGAAGTATCTCCCCGTAGGGATACCGGGGGGTCTTTTGTACAAATAGTTCCCCCACCTTCTGGAAGTCATGTGCCTGTAACTTCCTCTAATCTGTCGCTCTCTTTGACTCTGCCTTTTCCATTTGCTTTCTGTCATCTGGTATCTTTCTGATTTCTGACATTGTTCTGCCTTTTTTTTCTTCCCAAAATCAATCTTTCAAATATTTTCTCCTTTGAGCTCCTTCGAAATCGGAATACGTGTTGTCTGTGCGCAGCGGGGAGACCGGTGAAAACTGAAAACCGGACACATACGTACCTTACCCATTATGGCCATATGGCCTGGGAACGAAGAAGACAGAAGTATTTCACGCGAATCATGACTCGCATCTTCACAATCGCATCGCATTGACAGCAAATCGTATGCAGTGTAGCAGGCCCTTAATACAGTAGGTCCGAGAGTCAAAGCACACAACACTCAAATTAACAGCGATGCCCGTCTCTTTCTTTCTGTGCGTCTCTGTCTCTCTCTCTCTCTATGTCTCTCTCTCTCTCTCTATGTCTCTCTCTCTCTCTCTCTATGTCTCTCTCTCTCTCTCTCTATGTCTCTCTCTCTCTCTCTCTCTCTATGTCTCTCTCTCTCTCTCTCTCTCTCTCTCTCTCTCTCTCTCTCTCTCTCTCTCTCTCTCTCTCTCTCTCTCTATATATATATATATATATATATATATATATATATATATATATATATATATATATATATATATACTGTTATCATACAAATCCCCACTTGAACTGCTGGACTCCGCACCACCCAGAAGTGTATGGGTTAATACAGCAAATAAATAAATAAACAACATTACACAAAACTTCATGGCAGTCAATGTTTTATTTAAAACAACAAATTTTCGTTTGTCTAAAGCAAACTGTTTCAAGTAGCCAACTACTATGTACACACACACTATATATATAGAAAATATTTGTCAGTTCTGTACCTTGAAAATGAGGGGTTACCCCCTCGAAAGCTTGGAGTAAAATTAGAACTTACGAAGGATTTGTTGTGGTTTTTTCCTTCAGATCTCTCTCTCTCTCTCTCTCTCTCTCTCTCTCTCTCTCTCTCTCTCTCTCTCTCTCTCTCTCTCTCTCTCTCTCTCTCTCTCTCTCTCTCTCTCTCTCTCTCTCTCTCTCTCTCTCTCTCTCTCTCTCTCTCTCTCTCTCTCTCTCTCTCTCTCTCTCTCTCTCTCTCTCTCTCTCTCTCTCTCTCTCTCTCTCTCTCTCTCTCTCTCTCTCTCTCTCTCTCTCTCTCTCTCTCTGTATGTGTATGTGTGTGGTGTGTGTGTGTTTGTGTGATGGTCTTGCTCTTATCTTACATCCGGGAAGACGGCCGGCTTGGTGACCCATATTTAACTGGGCAAAAGGGACGCGTACAACAAGAAAGTTAATTTGATTATCGAAATTTGAAACAAGCAAACATGTGTCTTTGACATGATTTCTGTTTCAGCACTTCTAACGCCATGTATTTTTTGTTTGACTTTCTTGGTTGTCCGTTGCATCTCAACCGACAAGAACGGTTTAACTATTTGTTTCGAGTGCGCATACGTTGCTTATATGGACCCTGACGGATGAGTTTTTGTAAGAAACATGCCGAGATCACCAGGAAAACACCCATTACAGATATTGGAGCACTCACTTTGCTCTGGTTTCCTAGAAATAAAACCGTCAAGTACGTAAGTAAGTAAGTAAGTAATAGTACATTTATATAGCGCTTTACCTCAAATGAGCCCAAAGCGCTTTACAATCAATTATTCATCAACAAGTAGATAGCAAAAATAGTATTTAACTTAAATGTTTTTGACTTTGAAGTCAAAGCGGCGATTCCTACTTGGCGGAAGTGCTTGAAGTCAAATTATTTCACCCAAAGAGAAGGCGTGTGGCGTCTCTTTTCTAATGGCCGCTAAATCGTTTGCACGAAATTTCACAATACAAGACTTTTTTTGTGTATTTTTTAAAATTTCAGACAGTTTATCTAAAGGAGTTTTGCTCACAACAAAGGATATAGCTCCCTTTTTTTTTTTACCGCACTACACAAACAGAAAACGCTTCAACCACAATGAGTGTACTCCACCCACCCCATCCAAAATGGCTACTCTCTCCGGCATCTCCGCCAACAAGCAATCGCCGTTTTGACGGTTTAATTTCTAGGAAACCAGAGCAAAGTGAGTGCTCCAATCCTTGAAAAGGCAGTCTGTCTGGTTAT
>CM065698.1:48289368-48294368 GCA_017654935.2 Phymorhynchus buccinoides | reverse complement strand
AAGTTGTAGGCTTCAGTGTTGTAGGCTCAAGGGTTGTAGGCTGTGAAGTTGTAGGCTTCAGTGTTGTAGGATCAAGGGTTGTAGGCTGTGAAGTTGTAGGCTTCGTTGTTGTAGGCTTCGGTGTTGTAGGTCCAGGGGTTGTAGGCTCAGGAGTTGTAGGCTCAGGAGTAGTAGGCTCAGGAGTAGTAGGTTCAGGAGTAGTAGGTTCAGGAGTTGTAGGCTCAGGAGTCGTAGGCTCAGGAGTAGTAGGCTCAGGAGTTGTAGGCTCAGGAGTCGTAGGCTCACGGGTTGTAGACTCAGGAGTCGTAGGCTTAGGAGTTGTAGGTTCGGGGGTTGTAGGCATAGGAGTGGTAGACTTATATGTGGTAATGGATGTTGGCGTTGTTTTAAACCATCTCTGTAAGCATAATACGTTCACACAGTTGAAAGCTTATACCTAGGGATCTGGAGAGAAAGAGGGTAGGAAACTGAACGTAAAGTGCGAGCTGGCGCATAGATGGAAATATTATAGCAGAGGTAAGATAGAGCAGCTTGATGGATAGATTATAGCAACGACAGACAGACGGACAAACATGCATAGGTACTAAGAGGGATCAGCTTGATGGATAGATTTATAACACAGACAGACAGACAGACAGAGATCCTAAGAGGGAGCAGCTTAATGGATATATTTATAGCAAAGACAGACAGACAGGGGTACTAAGAAGGAGCAGATTGATGGATAGATTTATAGCAGCGACAGACAGACAGACAGACAGGGGTACTAAGAAGGAGCAGATTGATGGATAGATTTATAGCAGCAACAGACAGACAGACAGACAGGGGTACTAAGAAGGAGCAGATTGATGGATAGATTTATAGCAGCGACAGACAGACAGACAGACAGAGGTACTAAGAAGGAGCAACTTGATGGATAGATTTATAGCACAGACAGACAGACAGACAGACAGACAGGGGTACTAAGAAGGAGCAGATTGATAGATAGATTTATAGCAGCGACAGACAGACAGACAGACAGGGGTACTAAGAAGGAGCAACTTGATGGATAGATTTATAGCACAGACAGACAGACAGACAGACAGGCAGAGGTACTAAGAAGGAGCAGCTTGATGGATAGATTTATAGCACAGACAGACAGACAGACAGAGGTACTAAGAAGGAGCAGCTTGATGGATAGATTTATAGCAGCGACAGACAGACAGACAGAGGTACTAAGAAGGAGCAACTTGATGGATAAATTTATAGCAGCGACAGACAGACAGACAGACAGACAGAGGTACTAAGAAGGAGCAGCTTGATGGATAGATTTATAGCAGCGACAGACAGACAGAGGTACTAAGAAGGAGCAACTTGATGGATAAATTTATAGCAGCGACAGACAGACAGACAGACAGACAGAGGTACTAAGAAGGAGCAACTTGATGGATAGATTTATAGCAGCGACAGACAGACAGACAGACAGACAGAGGTACTAAGAGGGAGCAGCTCGATATATAGATGCATAGCAACGACAGACAGACAGACAAGCAGACATAGGGACAGAGAAAAATCAACGCAAAAAAGAGAAGAAAACACATAGACAGAGACAGACATATTTTAACGATGGCTTGGAGTCAAAACGGACTATCTTTAGATAGTCCATTGAAGTATTACTGGATTTATTACAAAAAACTAATAACTTGTATCAAACAATGACTGCAGAAATATACAAAGCGGGTTTTGCTTTTTATATTTCAGCAGTCTTTTTATTTTTTTATTTTACAAGTTATTAGTTTTCGTAATAAGTTCAATAATATGTCAATGGACTATCTAAAGATAGTCCGTTTTGACTCCAAGCCATCATATTATGGTGAGAGACCGAAATGACTTACGGAATTCGCAGATGAAGCCGTGCCTGTCGGACACAAACCATGACACATTGTGTAAAGACAGACAGACAGATATGTATGGTAAGAGACCGAAATGACTTACGGAATTCGCAGATGAAGCCGTGTCTGTTGGACCCAAACCATGTGTAAACACAGACAGACACATATGTATGGTGAGAGACTGAAATGACTTACGGAATTGGCAGATGAAGCCGTGTCTGTTGGACCCAAACCATGTGCAAAGACAGACAGACAGATATGTATGGTAAGAGACCGAAATGACTTACGGAATTGGCACATGAAGCTGTGTCTGTTGGACCCAAACCATGTGTAAAGACAGACAGACAGATATGTATGGTAAGAGACCGAAATGACTTACGGAATTCGCAGATGAAGCCGTGTCTGTTGGACCCAAACCATGTGTAAAGACAGACAGACACATATGTATGGTAAGAGACCGAAATGACTTACGGAATTCGCAGATGAAGCCGTGTCTGTTGGACCCAAACCATGTGTAAAGACAGACAGACACATATGTATGGTAAGAGACCGAAATGACTTACGGAATTCGCAGATGAAGCCGTGTCTGTTGGACCCAAACCATGTGTAAAGACAGACAGACACATATGTATGGTAAGAGACCGAAATGACTTACGGAATTCGCAGATGAAGCCGTGTCTGTTGGACCCAAACCATGTGTAAATACAGACAGACAGATATGTATGGGAAGAGACCGAAATGACGTACGGAATTCGCAGATGAAGGCGTGTCTGTTGGACACAAACCACGTGTCAGAGCAGTGGTAGTCCCCCCATTTCCCCCGTTGACCCATGTCCATGGCCACACAGTCTTCAATCCAGTGAGTCAGGCCAGGCTGGCCGGGGGCCCAGTTGAAGAAATAGGGAGAAGAGCCTGTGCAACATCGTCTTCAATATCCTTCATCGTCATTGTTGACGTCGTCATTATCGTCATCGGCGTCGTCGTCGTCATCAGCAGAAGCAACAACAACAGCAGCAGCATCGTCGTCGTCGTCGTCATCATCATCATCATCATCATCATCATCATCATCATCATCATCATCATTATCATCCTATTCATCATCATCACCATCCTGTTCATCATCATCTTATTACTCACCATCATCATCAGCAGCAGCAACAGCATCATCACCACCACAATCACCATCCTATTCATCATCATCGTATTACTCATCATCATCATCATCATCATCATCATCATCACCATCATCATCATCGTCATCATCATCATCATGTCCATAACTACACAATCCTCAGACTCCTTGATCCAGTGGGTGAAATGTTGAGATGTGCCTGTGATCATCATCATCATCATCATCATCATCATCATCATCATCATCATCATCATCATCATCATCGGCATCGTTGTCGTCATCATTATCATCAACAGCAGCAGCTGCAGCAGCAGCAGCAGCATCAGCATCACCATCATCATCACCCATGTCCATGTGTGTGTGTGTGTGTCCTGAAGTGAATGATCGCAATGATGAAAGGAGGAGGACAAGGAGGAAACATTGAGGAAGAGGGGGGGCGGGGTCGGGAAGAAAAGAAAAAAGAGAGAAAGAGGGGTGAGAACTGACAATGGATGTAAGTAAGAGGAGAAGGAGACAAATAGACAGACAGACAGACAGAGCCAGAGCCAAATAAACAATGAGATACAGACAGACAGAAAGACAGAGAGATACAGACAGACATAGAGACAAAGAAATCAAAGTCATAGCAAAACATTATGTATTCGTTCAGATAAATGACAGTGTGGTCTCATACAAGCACAATACAGACAAGGAAACATATCACGCATTGAAAATGAAACCAAAACTAAGGAAAAGAATAGACAGACAATCATGCTTCACAAACAATAGAGACAGAGAGAGAGAGAGAGAGAGAGAGAGAGAGAGAGAGAGAGAGAGAGAGAGAGAGAGAGAGAGAGAGAGAGAGAGAGAGAGAGAGAGAGAGAGCTACAGACGCAGAAGAAAGTGGGGCATACAGAAAGAGAGAGATACAGATACAGATATAGAGATAAAGAGAGAGAGAGAAACAAACACAAAGACATAAAGAGAGACAGAGACAGAGAGGCGAGACAAACATAAAAACGAACAGAGAAATAAACCCACTAACCGTCGACCCATGTGTATTGGCCCTCGTTCTGTACATCAGTCAAACCGATCCACACGACGCCTCTGAAGATGAATTCATAAGCTAAGATATAATACAGGAAGTTCTGAACGTGAGGGTTCTGGATGATGACAAGATGGCCGCCCAGATTCTCACATTCTCGCTCAGCCGTATCAAACTCTCGCTCTTGGTCCAGGACAAAAAGGTAACATCTTTCCCCACGGGCTCTGAGGTTATAGTTTCTAGGCAGGTTGGAAGGACAGTCGGTGATTGTCGTGGCCGAAACGCCTTTAAAAAATATAGAAAGAAGGACAGTTATTATCACTCTGCCTAAGACGTTGTTGTCTTTCTAGAAACAAATTACAACAATAAGAAAACTTCGATCCGTCAACTTATTCATTAATGTATCTGTACATGTGAACATGTTTCACTCTTTGCCCATGGCAACGCAATGATATGCAAGTAAGCTTATGGGGGGCTACCACTCACTGCGTTGCCATGGCGAGAGAGTAAAACCATTTTTTTTCACGTTCATTGAGACCTTTAGATCCTACAGCAATCGAAAGCATAATTATTTTTGAAAATTAGTGAAAATGATCAAAGGGATACAATTCCATTAAAGGGATATAATTCAATCTTCAATTAAAAACTATTTAAATCTTTTAGATCTTAGGGTTGTTGTTCTTTTCTTTAAAAACAAGGATGGCGGTTCAATAGTGTTTTTTTCTTTACAAAACAACAACATGACTGTTCAATCATATTTTTTTAATCACAAACAATAACACTAGTGTATTATGGTCAACCATTCTCAACCGCCACAAACACACCCAATGATTTTGAAATAAGATAAACAAAATGCAGTTATTGACACTATTTATTGTACGTGGTTACTTAGAATGAAATGGAATGATTCTACATCATTAGTTGAATGAATCGTGTCGATGTGATAATTGTTGTTCACGCAAGTTGCATGGAGGAC
>CM065698.1:48276868-48284368 GCA_017654935.2 Phymorhynchus buccinoides | reverse complement strand
AGAGATAGTATAAGGAGAATAGGATAAGTGGGTGAATATTGGCTATATTTAAAGAATCTTTCGACGCGCTCATTTGACATAATCAGAACAACCAACAGATAAGATGTCTGATTTAGAAAAAGAAACAACAACAAAAAGACCTAAAAAGTATTCACTTAATTCTGATTACTGCTAGCAAGTATCATTTTAGAGAACAACGTTTGACCTACAATGGTTAGTGATGAGGACTTCTTCTTCTTCTTCTGCGTTCCCAGGCCATATGGCCATAATGGGTAAGGTATGTACGTGCCCGGTTTTCAGTTTTCACTGGTCTCCCCGCTGCGCACAGCCGACACATTCCGATTTCGGAAGAGCTCAAAGGAGAACATTATTTGGAAGTCTTTTTGTTTTTTAAAGGCAAGAGAATGGGCCAATAAGTCAGAAAGATAGTAGTTGGATGATTGAAAGCAAAGGGAAAAGGCAGAGTCAAAGAGAGTGAAATATTAGAGGAAGTTATAAGCACATAACTTCCAGAAGGTGGGGGAACTATTTTTACAAAAGACCCCCCCCCCCTCCCCCCCCGTATCCCCACGGGGAGGGACCCGTGGAGGACTATGGTGGCAATTATTTGAAAACATTCTGAGTAAACGTAAAGATTGTGTGGAACCTTTAGATTTTGGTGTTGAAGGCTCAAGGGTTGTAGGCTCTGATGTCGAAAGCTCAGGAGTAGTAGGCTTAGGGGTTGTAGGCTCAGGAGTTGTAGGCTCAGGAGTTGTAGGCTCAGGAGTTGTAGGCTTTGGAGTTGTCGGCTCAGGAGTCGTAGGCTTTGGAGTTGTAGGCTCAGGGGTTGTAAGCTTAGGGGTTGAAGGCTCAGGAGTCGTAGGCTCAGGGGTTGTAAGCTTAGGGGTTGAAGGCTCCGGAGTCGTATTTGGGTACTGTGTTCTGTTCACAATAGCTGTTAACAAAGTGGGATCAATAGTGCAGATAATGCCAAAGACACGACTATACATATACAAACATACTTAAAGGGGCACCCCGATGGATGAGTTTTTGTAAGAAACACGTCGAGATCACCAGGAAAACACCCTTTACAGAGACTGCAACACTCACTTTGCTCTGGTGTCCTAGAAATCAAACCGTCAAATCGGCGATTCCTCCTTGGCGGAGGTGCTGGTAGTCGAATTATTTCACCGAAAGAGAATGCGTGTTCCGTCTCTTTTCTAATGGCCGCCTGAGTTTAGAACACATCGTTTGCAGGAAATCTTCGCATTACAAGCCTTTTTATTTTATTATTTTAATTTTATACAGTTTATCTAAAGGAGTTTCGCTGACAACAAAATCAATAGCTCCATTTTTTTTTTTTGCTGCACTACACAAAAAAAAGAAGCTTCAACCACAATGGGATTGGCCTACACCCACCCCATCCAAAATGGCTACTCTCTCCGGCATTACAATGAGGAATCGCCAATGAGTAATCGCCGTTTTGACGGTTTAATTTCAAGGAAACCAGAGCAAAGAGAGTGTTCCGATCCTTGAAAAGGCTGTCTTTCTGGTGATCTCGACGTTTTTCTTGCAAAACCTCATCCGTCAGGGTCCACCTTCAAAACCCCTCACACACTCACACATGTACGCTCACTCTTGCCTCACCCTTCACCCCCACACCCCCCGCCCCCAATCCGCCACGCGCACACACACGCGCGCGCACTTGACTTACGGTATTCACAGACATAGGCATGTTGATGCGAAACGGAGGAGACGGGGTGACATAGGTTGTCCCCCCACCGTCCGTAGTCAGTGACGTTCATGGCCACACACACCTCAAACCAGTGGGTCCCTGAAGGCTGGCCGGGGGACCAGTAGGTGAAACTGGGAGAACTGCCTTGGAACACACATTTAAGATAGCATACTAGGAAATATGCGGATAATATGGAAGTATTGATTTTAGCAGCGACTGCATGATCAAACTTTACAGGGAATGTTGTTTTTTCGGGGAAAAAGAAATTGTAGTGACCATCTTTTTTAAGAAGATACGTTCCTCTGAGCAGGTCTTAATATGTGCTGATTCTAAAGCAGCAATGTAAGCTATCGGATCTCCTAAATCATGTATAAGACTGGACATGATAATTGAAATTAACCCTTTCGCCGCCAGCCATTTTTCATCCAAAAAATACCATTAAACTTACCTGGATAGAGAGAAAAAAAAAGATCTGCAATATTACAAATTCCTCTGTAACATCTATAACATTAGGCCTGTCCTTGCCTCCCAAAATTAAGAAAATAGGGTCTTCAGATAACAGGCCCTGATTTGATGCTTTTTAGTGACGTGGGTGTTAAACCATTGTGGTGCAAAAATGTGACATTGGCGGTGAAAGGGTTAATCATATAATGAAAGGCATCACCATTACTTTTTGTTGGGTGCCTTGTCATTGTGGAATATCAGCAAAAGAACGGGTAGACCAAGCTGCAAAAAGGGCAGCTAAAAATATGAATAGCACAGTATCAGTCAATGTTCCCTTATATCTGACAGAATGTTTCTCAATTATAAATAAAACATCTCACGAAAATGTTAAAACTTTATTGTTGAACTCAGACGTTCAATATTATCATAACTGTATTAAATCAAATGATAAAGACTATGGGAAAACATCTTACAAACATGTTGCTTTCTCGGCCAGGGAGATTGAAAGTCTAATCCATAGACATTGTTTGAATTCATTTAAAACAAAATATTGCAATAATGTTGAATGTATGTGTGGGGAATCAATAAGTGTCTGTCATTTACTGATTCACTGTCCAAGAGCAAGAGAGCTTTTTAAGAATTCGGGTATTGATTGTTTTGCTGATGGATGACTCCATTATGTTTAATCTATATACTAAACACTCATTCTGTTCTAGATTCAGCTTGTAAATGTTTATTAAGTAGTTCAATTAGTATTTATCTTCAACATTGTTCATTTTTTGGTTATAGTCCTTTTCTTGTGTTTAAAGGAGGGGGGGGGGGGGAGGGGGGAGTGCAGAGTCATGTTTCTTTATCACTAACTTAATGTTTACTCTATTACTCACACACAGTCACTACAAACTCACCCACGCTCACTTACCTACACCAACATTACATTTCAATATAATAGTGTCTGAATCACTTTTAATGAAAGGACGTTAAACTGAAGAACAACAACACACACTCGCATACACAAACATTATGGAAAGTGATAAACGTAAACAATTACAGACGGATATTTCAAACAACTGACCATCCACCCATTTGTATCGCCCGTTCTTCTCGGTATCTGACAAACCGATCCACACCACACCGTTGAAACCGAACTCATATCGTATGGTATTGTACAGGAAGTTCTGAGTGTCGGGGTCCCGGATGATGACAAGATGGCCGCCCTGTTGCTGACAGTTTCTCTCTGCGGTGTCAAACTGCACCACACTGTTCGTGTAGAAGACGTAACAGCTCTGGCCACGTGCTTTCAGGCCTTGTTCGGTCAAAGAGGATGGACAGTCTTTGACGGTCACGGTCGAATGCCCTAGCACGAAAAGTATATATTACTAGTTCATTCACCAAAGATGACTTTTCAGTTACAAAATGTTGTCTGTTTACTTTATTAAACTCATTTGAGAAAATAAATCAGATAAACGTCTTATGAAGTGCTATAATTAAAATTTTGTCTATTACTCGTGTAACATAAATTGACCTTCTAAAACAAACTGACCATGAATTGTGCTTACTGAAACTAATGGAGCAATGCTGTCAATCTCTTTTGCCATCTGCTGAACATAGTGTTGTTAGACACACAAAAAAGCAGAAAACCAATAGAACACTTTACATCATCATCATCGTCATCCATTCAGTAGTTTAGGCTATGTAAGCTAAAACGCTACTACTCAAAGGTTGTTGAACATCATCATCATCCGTTCAGTAGCTTAGGCTATGTTAAGATGACATCATCAAGTGTATTGTCTTCGTCAGCCATTCCGTACTTTAGGCTATGTCAAGGGGACTTCTCCAAGAGCATTATCATCAGCAGTACAGTAGCTTAGGTTAGGCTATGTAAACGAAAACGCTACTACTCAAAGGTTGTTGAATGTCATCATAATCCGTTCAGTAGCTTAGGCTATGCCAAAATGACATCATCAAGAGCATTGTCATCACCAGCCATTCATTTGTTTAGGCTATGACAAGGTAGCATCACCAAGAGCATCAACATCAGTAGCAGCCGTTCAGTGCTTTAGGGTACGTGAACTAAAATGCTACTACTCACAGGTTGCTGCACATCATCATCATCCGTTCAGAAGTTTAGTCTGTGTGACCTAAAACGTTACTACTACTCACAGGTTGCTGCACATCATCATCATCCGTTCAGAAGTTTAGTCTGTGTGACCTAAAACGTTACTACTACTCACAGGTTGCTGACCATCATCATCATCCGTTCAGAAGTTTAGTCTGTGTGACCTAAAACGTTACTACTACTCACAGGTTGCTGCACATCATCATCATCCGTTCAGAAGTTTAGTCTGTGTGACCTAAAACGTGACTACTACTCAATGGTTGCTGCACATCATCATCATCCGTTCAGAAGTTTAGTCTGTGTGACCTAAAACGTTACTACTACTCACAGGTTGCTGCACATCATCATCATCCGTTCAGAAGTTTAGTCTGTGTGACCTAAAACGTTACTACTACTCACAGGTTGCTGCACATCATCATCATCCGTTCAGAAGTTTAGTCTGTGTGACCTAAAACGTTACTACTACTCAATGGTTGCTGCACATCGTCATCATCCATTCACTACATTAGGCTATGTAAAGATAATGTCACCAAGAGCATCATCATCACCATTAGCCGTTCAATTGTTTAGGCTAGGTAAGCTAAAACACTACTACTCAAAGGTTGCTGCACATCATCATCAGCCGTTCACTAGTTCAGGTAATGTCAAGATGACATCATCAAAAGCATTGTCATCATGAGCCGTTCCATAGTTTAGGCTATGTGAAGGTATCATTGCCAGGAGGATTGTCATCATCAGCCGTTCAGTAGATTAGAATATTTAAAAACTAAAACGCTACTACTACTCAACGGATGCTACACATTATCATTCGCACGCTAGTTTAGGCTATGTAAAGATGACATTGCCAAAAGCATCATCATCAGCCATTCAGTTGCTTAGGTTATGTAAATTAAAACATGACTACTGCTCAAAGGCTGTTGCACATCGTCATCATCCATTCAGTAGCTTAGGCTATGTAAAAATGACATTACTGCGCTTCATCATAATCCGTTCAGTTGTTTAGGTTATGTAAAGTAAAGCACTACTACTCAAAGGTTGCTGCACATCATCATCAGCCGTTCAGTAGTTTAGGCTATGTAAAAGGCTACATCACGAAGAGCATCATCATCATCATCCGTTCGGTAGCTTAGGCTATGTAAACTAAAACACGACTGCAACTCAAAGGCTGCTGTGCATTATCATCATCCGTTCAGTAGTTTAGGCTTTGTAAAGGTGACATAACCAGGAGCGTCATCATCATCATCAGTTCATTAGTTAGGCTATGTTAAGGTAACATCATCAAAAGCATCATCATCATCATCAACATCATCCGTTCAGTAGATTAGGCTATGAAAACGGAAACACGACTACTACTCAAATCCTCCTGCACACTATTATCATCCATTCAGCAGTTTAGGTTTTGAAAAGATAACATCACCAAGAGCATCATCATCGTTATCATCCGCCGTTCATAGTTTAGGCTATGTAAACAAAAACACTACTACCACTCAAAGGCTGCTGCACGTTATCATCATCCATTCGATAGTTTAGGTTATGAAAATATGACATCATCAAGATAATTCGCATCATCAGCCGTTCAGTAGTTTAGGCTATGTAAAAGGCTACATCACCAAGAGCATTGTTAGTATCATCTTCAGTTGTTCAGTACTTAAGACTATGTAAACTAAAACACTGCTACTCAAAGGTTGGTGCAATTATCATCGTTTGTTCACTAGTTTAGGCTATGTCAAAGTGACATAACCAAGAGCATCATCATCATCATCATCATCATCATCATCATCATCAATATCCATTTCGTAGTTTAGGTTTTGTAGAGGTGATATCACCAAGCGCATTGTCATCATCCTCTGTTCAGTAGCTTAGGCTATCGCTACTACTACCAACCAAAGGCTGCTGCACAAAGTGTTCTTCTTCTTCTCCCAATCAATCAATAAAGCATAAGGAGACTGATGTAGAAAATGCTGACGCGTTGACAGCCGTCAGCTTATTGGTGGGAAGAGAGGTAATCAATACTATCATCTTCAATGTTGCTTATTATGTGTTTGTAACTACAAGCAATCCTCTTCCACATTATCCTCCTCATCATCATCATCATCATCATTATCATCATTATCATCATCATCATCATAATTATGCTTGCATTACTTCCCTTCCATGACTTTGCGTATGTGTTTACATACAAGCGTGCGCACACGTGAATACAAAAAACGGACATAAAATAGTACATGCATACACATTTAATACATCGCAATAACAATTACAAAAACAGACAGACACTGACGCGCTCTCGCGCCCGCATACACACACGCACGAACGTACGCACGATTGATTTTGCTGATTTCTGTGGATCTGACTTCTTTGGACCTGAAGCCTGGGCCGTGTTGGGCTTGGACTGGAGCCTTGGGGATGCGGTGCCACGCTCTTCGGGTTGGTGAACCAGCAAGGTGTGGACTCCGTCAGGACTCACGACGGGTGTGATGCTGACTTACTTTTCCATGACGATATGCTCTATTACTACTACTACTACTACTACTACTACTACTACTACTACTACTACTTACTACGGCTAATAATAATAATAATAATAATAATAATAATAATAATAATAATGGAAATTTTATATAGCGCTCTTTCTCACATGAGATCAGTGCGCTTTACATTGATAACAAGAACATTAAAGTCAAACACATAATTAATCATTAGAAAGTAAAATAAGCACGATGCTTGCACGCAACGTTCTCTTACTTCCTTACACACACACACACACACACACACACACACACACACACACCACACACACACACACACAACACACACACACACACACACACACACACACTCCACACACACACACACACACACACACACACACACACACACACGCGCGCGCACACACACACGCACACATACACACACATGCATGCGCACACACACACACACACACAATTAATTATACAAGAGTAAAATAGTTACAATATGAACATTCTAAGAAGAAACATAGAGACCACATTCACATTCACAATCAAGTTTGAATACAATACTGCAACTTGAAATAAAATCATACTGCCATCGACATACCAATTACATGACTAATTATAATAGACAAATTTGCAAAAAACTAAAATACCCTTCTACCTCATTTACAAGCATTTAAAGTTTACAAGACGTAGACATTCTACATACAAATACGAATTATAAAATAATTGTAAATACATTTTTACTACTA
>CM065698.1:48268691-48276368 GCA_017654935.2 Phymorhynchus buccinoides | reverse complement strand
GGTCTACAATTCCGTGAATCAAAAATGACATCGACAGGAGGACGTTGGAGGGGGGGGGGGGGGGGTATTTGTTTATAAATAAACACCGGACACAATGCCGGTGATTTTATAATGGATATCGTTAGAATTCAGGAGAGCGTACCACACCTGAGGTATATGTAGGCTTCAGTGTTGTAGGCTCAAGGGTTGTAGGCTGTGAAGTTGTAGGCTGTGAAGTTGTAGGCTGTGAAGTTGTAGGCTTCAGTGTTGTAGGATCAAGGGTTGTAGGCTGTGAAGTTGTAGGCTTCAGTGTTGTAGGCTCAAGGGTTGTAGGCTGTGAAGTTGTAGGCTTCAGTGTTGCAGGATCAAGGGTTGTAGGCTGTGAAGTTGTAGGCTTCAGTGTTGCAGGATCAAGGGTTGTAGGCTGTGAAGTTGTAGGCGTCAGTGTTGCAGGATCAAGGGTTGTAGGCTGTGAAGTTGTAGGCTTCAGTGTTGTAGGATCAAGGGTTGTAGGCTGTGAAGTTGTAGGCTTCAGTGTTGTAGGATCAAGGGTTGTAGGCTGTGAAGTTGTAGGCTTCAGTGTTGCAGGATCAAGGGTTGTAGGCTGTGAAGTTGTAGGCTTCAGTGTTGCAGGATCAAGGGTTGTAGGCTGTGAAGTTGTAGGCGTCAGTGTTGCAGGATCAAGGGTTGTAGGCTGTGAAGTTGTAGGCTTCAGTGTTGCAGGATCAAGGGTTGTAGGCTGTGAAGTTGTAGGCTTCAGTGTTGTAGGCTCAAGGGTTGTAGGCTGTGAAGTTGTAGGCTTCAGTGTTGCAGGATCAAGGGTTGTAGGCTGTGAAGTTGTAGGCGTCAGTGTTGCAGGATCAAGGGTTGTAGGCTGTGAAGTTGTAGGCTTCAGTGTTGCAGGATCAAGGGTTGTAGGCTGTGAAGTTGTAGGCTTCAGTGTTGCAGGATCAAGGGTTGTAGGCTGTGAAGTTGTAGGCTTCAGTGTTGTAGGCTCAAGGGTTGTAGGCTGTGAAGTTGTAGGCTTCAGTGTTGCAGGATCAAGGGTTGTAGGCTGTGAAGTTGTAGGCTTCAGTGTTGCAGGATCAAGGGTTGTAGGCTGTGAAGTTGTAGGCTTCAGTGTTGTAGGATCAAGGGTTGTAGGCTGTGAAGTTGTAGGCTTCAGTGTTGTAGGATCAAGGGTTGTAGGCTGTGAAGTTGTAGGCTTCAGTGTTGTAGGATCAAGGGTTGTAGGCTGTGAAGTTGTAGGCTGTGAAGTTGTAGGCTTCAGTGTTGTAGGATCAAGGGTTGTAGGCTGTGAAGTTGTAGGCTTCAGTGTTGTAGGATCAAGGGTTGTAGGCTTCAGTGTTGTAGGCTTCGGCGTTGTAGGTCCAGGGGTTGTAGGCTCAGGAGTTGTAGGCTCAGGAGTCGTAGGCTCAGGGCTAGTAGGTCCAGGGGTCGTAGGTTCAGGGCTAGTAGGTTCAGGGGTCGTAGGCTCAAGGGTGGTAGGCTCAGGAGTTTTAGGCTCAGGAGTCGTAGGCTCACGGGTTGTAGGCTTAGGAGTTGTAGGTTCGGGGGTTGTAGGCGTAGGAGTGGTAGACTTATATGTGGTAATGGCCAATGGCGTTGTTTTAACCATCTCTGTAAGCATAATACGTTCACACAGTTGGAAGCGTATAAAGGGTCGGAAACTGAACGTAGTGTGCGAGCTGGTGCATAGATGGAAATATTGTAGCAGAGGTAAGAGGGATCAGCTTGATGGATAGATTATAGCAACGACAGACAGACAGACAGACAGACAGACAGAGGTACTAAGAGGGAGCAGCTTGATGGATAGATTATAGCAACGACAGACAGACAGACAGACAGACAGGCAGAGGTACTAAGAAGGAGCAGCTTAATGGATAGATTATAGCAACGACAGACAGACAGACAGACAGACAGGCAGAGGTACTAAGAAGGAGCAGCTTAATGGATAGATTTATATCACAGACAGACAGACAGACAGGCAGAGGTACTAAGAAGGAGCAGCTTAATGGATAGATTTATATCACAGACAGACAGACAGACAGGCAGAGGTACTAAGAAGGAGCAGCTTAATGGATAGATTTATATCACAGACAGACAGACAGACAGGCATATGTACTAAGAGGGAACAGCTTGATGGATAGATGTATAGCACAGACAGACAGACAGACAGACAGACAGGCAGAGGTACTAAGAAGGAGCAGCTTAATGGATAGATTTATATCACAGACAGACAGACAGACAGGCAGAGGTACTAAGAAGGAGCAGCTTAATGGATAGATTATATATCACAGACAGACCGACAGACAGGCATATGTACTAAGAGGGAACAGCTTGATGGATAGATGTATAGCACAGACAGACAGACAGACAGACAGACAGGCAGAGGTACTAAGAAGGAGCAGCTTAATGGATAGATTTATAGCACAGACAGACAGACAGACAGACAGGCAGAGGTACTTGCGTGTGTGAGTATGTGTCTGTGAGTGTGAGTACACGTGAGTGCTTTGTGTATGTGAGTGCGCGTGTGTGTATGTGTGTGCTTGCGTGTGCGCGTGTTTGTACAAGTGTATGCTTGAGTAAGTTTGTGTGCGTTTCAGTGAGAATGTGTTTTCTGTGTGTTTGATGAAATGTGTGTGGGTATGTGTGGGTATGTCTGTGTGCAAGAACGCGTTCACGCTCGTGCGTGCACGTACGTGCGTGTGTGTCTGTTTTGCGTGTGTGTGCGTGTGTGAGTGTTTCAATACTGATTGTAAAGCGCTTTGTGCTCGATAAAAAGCGCTATGTAAATATCCGTTTATTATTATTATTATTACTAAGAGGGAGCAGCTTGATGGATAGATTTATAGCACAGACAGACAGACAGACAGGCAGAGGTACTAAGAAGGAGCAGCTTAATGGATAGATTTATATCACAGACAGACAGACAGACAGGCAGAGGTACTAAGAAGGAGCAGCGTAATGGATAGATATATAGCACAGGCAGACAGACAGACAGACAGAGGTACTAAGAAGGAGCAGCTTGATGGATAGATTATAGCAACGACAGACAGACAGACAGGCAGAGGTACTAAGAAGGAGCAGCTTAATGGATAGATTTATATCACAGACAGACAGACAGACAGGCAGAGGTACTAAGAAGGAGCAGCGTAATGGATAGATATATAGCACAGGCAGACAGACAGACAGACAGAGGTACTAAGAAGGAGCAGCTTGATGGATAGATTATATAGCAACGACAGACAGACAGACAGGCAGAGGTACTAAGAAGGAGCAGCGTAATGGATAGATATATAGCACAGACAGACAGACAGACAGGCAGAGGTACTAAGAAAGAGCAGCTTAATGGATAGATTTATATCACAGACAGACAGACAGACAGGCAGAGGTACTAAGAAGGAGCAGCTTAATGGATAGATTTATATCAACAGACAGACAGACAGACAGGCAGAGGTACTAAGAGGGAACAGCTTGATGGATAGATTTATATCACAGACAGGACAGACAGACAGACAGACACAGACAGAGGTACTAAGAAGGAGCAGCTTAATGGATAGATTTATATCACAGACAGACAGACAGACAGGCAGAGGTACTAAGAAGGAGCAGCTTAATGGATAGATTTATATCACAGACAGACCGACAGACAGGCATATGTACTAAGAGGGAACAGCTTGATGGATAGATGTATAGCACAGACAGACAGACAGACAGACAGACAGGCAGAGGTACTAAGAAGGAGCAGCTTAATGGATAGATTTATAGCACAGACAGACAGACAGACAGACAGGCAGAGGTACTTGCGTGTGTGAGTATGTGTCTGTGAGTGTGAGTACACGTGAGTGCTTTGTGTATGTGAGTGCGCGTGTGTGTATGTGTGTGCTTGCGTGTGCGCGTGTTTGTACAAGTGTATGCTTGAGTAAGTTTGTGTGCGTTTCAGTGAGAATGTGTTTTCTGTGTGTTTGATGAAATGTGTGTGGGTATGTGTGGGTATGTCTGTGTGCAAGAACGCGTTCACGCTCGTGCGTGCACGTACGTGCGTGTGTGTCTGTTTTGCGTGTGTGTGCGTGTGTGAGTGTTTCAATACTGATTGTAAAGCGCTTTGTGCTCGATAAAAAGCGCTATGTAAATATCCGTTTATTATTATTATTATTACTAAGAGGGAGCAGCTTGATGGATAGATTTATAGCACAGACAGACAGACAGGCAGAGGTACTAAGAAGGAGCAGCGTAATGGATAGATTTATAGCACAGACAGACAGACAGACAGACAGAGATCCTAAGAGGGAGCAGCTTGATGGATAGCTGCATAGCAACGACAGACAGACAGACAGACAGACAAGCAGACATAGGGACAGAGAAGAAAGCAACACACACAAAAAGAGAATAAAACACATAGACAGAGACAGACATATATTTGAACGATGGCTTGGAGTCAAAACAGACTATCTTTAGATAGTCCATTGAAGTATTACTGGATTTATTACAAAAAACTAATAACTTGTATCAAGCAATGACTGCAGAAATATACAAAGCGGGTTTTGCTTTTTATATTTCAGCAGTCTTTTTTTTTTTTTAAAGTTATTAGTTTTCGTAATAAGTTCAATAATATGTCAATGGACTATCTAAAGATAGTCCGTTTTGACTCCAAACCATCATATTATGGTAAGAGACCGAAATGACGTACGGAATTCGCAGATGAAGCCGTGTCTGTTGGACCCAAACCACGTGTAAAGACAGACAGACAGATATGTATGGTAAGAGACCGAAATGACGTATAGAATTCGCAGATGAAGCCGTGTCTGTTGGACCCAAACCACGTGTAAAGACAGACAGACAGATATGTATGGGAAGAGACCGAAATGACGTACAGAATTCGCAGATGAAGCCGTGTCTGTTGGACACAAACCACGTGTAAAGACAGACAGATATGCATGGTAAAAGTGCGAAATGACGTACGGAATTCGCAGATGAAGGCGTGTCTGTTGGACACAAACCACGTGTCAGAGCAGTGGTAGTCCCCCCATTTCCCCCGTTGACCCATGTCCATGGCCACACAGTCTTCAATCCAGTGAGTCAGGCCAGGCTGGCCGGGGGCCCAGTTGAAGAAATAGGGAGAAGAGCCTGTGCAACATCGTCTTCAATATCCTTCATCGTCATTGTTGACGTCGTCATTGTTGACGTGGTCATTATCGTCATCGGGGTCGTCGTCGTCATCAGCAGAAGCAGCAACAACAGCAGCAGCATCGTCGTCGTCGTCGTCCGTCGTCGTCATCATCATCATCATCATCATCATCATCATCATCATCATCATCATCATCATCATCATCATCATTATCATCCTATTCATCATCATCACCATCCTGTTCATCATCATCTTATTACTCACCATCATCATCAGCAGCAGCAACAGCATCATCACCACCACCACCACCATCCTATTCATCATCATCGTATTACTCATCATCATCATCATCATCATCACCATCATCATCATCGTCATCATCATCATCATCATCATGTCCATAACTACACAGTCCTCAGACTCCTTGATCCAGTGGGTGAAATGTTGAGATGTGCCTGTGATCATCATCATCATCATCATCATCATCATCATCATCATCATCATCATCATCATCATCGGCATCGTTGTCGTCATCATTATCATCAACAGCAGCAGCAGCAGCAGCAGCAGCAGCAGCAGCAGCATCACCATCATCATCACCCATGTCCATGTGTGTGTGTGTGTCCTGAAGAGAATGATCGCAATGATGAAAGGAGGAGGACAAGGAGGAAACATTGAGGAGGAGGGGGGGGGGGGGGGGGGGTCGGGAAGAAAAGAAAAAGAGAGAAAGAGGGGTGAGAACTGACAATGGATGTAAGTAAGAGGAGAAGGAGACAAATAGACAGACAGACAGACAGAGCCAGAGCCAAATAAACAATGAGATACAGACAGACAGAAAGACAGAGAGATACAGACAGACATAGAGACAAAGAAATCAAAGTCATAGCAAAACATTATGTATTCGTTCAGATAAATGACAATGTGGTCTCATACAAGCACAATACAGACACGGAAACATATCACGCATTGAAAATGAAACCAAAACTAAGGAAAAGAATAGACAGACAATCATGCTTCACAAACAATAGGACAGAGAGAGAGAGAGAGAGAGAGAGAGAGAGAGAGAGAGAGAGAGAGAGAGAGAGAGAGAGAGAGAGAGAGAGAGAGAGAGAGAGAGAGAGAGAGAGAGAGAGAGAGAGCTACAGACGCAGAAGAAAGTGGGGCATACAGAAAGAGAGAGATACAGATATAGAGATAAAGAGAGAGAGAGAAACAAACACAAAGACATAAAGAGAGACAGAGACAGAGAGGCGAGACAAACATAAAAACGAACAGAGAAATAAACCCACTAACCGTCGACCCATGTGTATTGGCCCTCGTTCTGTACATCAGTCAAACCGATCCACACGACGCCTCTGAAGATGAATTCATAAGCTAAGATATAATACAGGAAGTTCTGAACGTGAGGGTTCTGGATGATGACAAGATGGCCGCCCAGATTCTCACATTCTCGCTCAGCCGTATCAAACTCTCGCTCTTGGTCCAGGACAAAAAGGTAACATCTTTCCCCACGGGCTCTGAGGTTATAGTTTCTAGGCAGGTTGGAAGGACAGTCGGTGATTGTCGTGGCCGAAACGCCTTTAAAAAATATAGACAGAAGGACAGTTATTATCACTCTGCCTAAGACGTTGTTGTCTTTCTAGAAACAAATTACAACAATAAGAAAACTTCGATCCGTCAACTTATTCATTAATGTATCTGTACATGTGAACATGTTTCACTCTTTGCCCATGGCAACGCAATGATATGCAAGTAAGCTTATGGGGGGCTACCACTCACTGCGTTGCCATGGCGAGAGAGTAAAACCATTTTTTTCACGTTCATTGAGACCTTTAGATCCTACAGCAATCGAAAGCATAATTATTTTTGAAAATTAGTGAAAATGATCAAAGGGATACAATTCCATTAAAGGGATATAATTCAATCTTCAATTAAAAACTATTTAAATCTTTTAGATCTTAGGGTTGTTGTTCTTTTCTTTAAAAACAAGGATGGCGGTTCAATAGTGGGTTTTTTCTTTACAAAACAACATGACTGTTCAATCATATTTTTTTAATCACAAACAATAACACTAGTGTATTATGGTCAACCATTCTCAACCGCCAAAAACACACCCAATGATTTTGAAATAAGATAAACAAAATGCAGTTATTGACACTACTTATTGTACGTGGTTGCTTAGAATGAAATGGAATAGGTTCCAGCTATAGAGCAAGTAGCGGTGCCATAGCCGATGAGGTGTAACCGAGGCGTGGTTACCGCTACACCTATCTGCATTAATTAAAAAAATCGGGACTTTACTGGTTTCGCACTGCCTCTGGGCATTGCCTCCAGTATTGTTCCCACCATATTTGTATTTACAAATGTCCCATATGAGCGTTTTTCAAAAAAGGCCGAATTACAGAACTCGCAAATGATGAAAAAAGAAGTTTGTCAATTACACATTTTTACACTGTCTTATAATTTTACAGACCCTGAAATACCTTAAAGTGGATTATGCCGTTTTTTAGACATGCTTCTTAGCCGTTATGAATTTTTAACGAATTAAATCTATTAAAAAAAGTAAT